>JABUQX010142653.1:32500-55288 GCA_015478945.1 Trachelipus rathkii
TTCTTTTTCATTGGACGGTGGTAGTATTATATTTTTGGTTAATATTTTCCAAATATATGTTAATTGTGTCATATATATAAACATTGCTGACAAGAATTTTAACCATGAATGATATAATAAAAGATTCATTGCTAAATCAAGAGATTAATTAGCTTTTGGGAAAACTAAATGACAACAATTCTTTTGACATTAAAAAATTATATATTTTCCAATTTTAAACCATTCTTTTTTTATATTACTATAATTTATATACCATTTTACTCTCAAAGTTTCTCTTTATATATATATATATATATATATATATATATATATATATATATATATATATATATATATATATATATATATATATATATATATATATATATATATATATATATATATATAAGCTCTTTACTATATATATCTAACTGCTCATAATAACAATATGTGTATAGCCAATAGCCTTATATATATATATATATATATAACCTTCTTAACCTTAATAACCTGTAACATATATATATAACTTATAACCACATATGTATATATATATATATCCTTCCACATATCACTCAAATAATAACCATATGTATATATATATATATATAACAACTTATATATATATATATATATGCATATATATATATATATAACCTAACATAATATATATATATATATATATATATGATAGCAAAATTTTTCTTACTATTTGTATTGAATGAATATGTAAAATTAAAAAGAAATTCGCATTGATGAATAAATTAATTTAATTAACTCACTTCAAATTAAAAATAATGAATTCCTCAATATAAATTAATTAAGACATGTTGTCAAGCTCACTGATTTGAAAAAAGAAATCGATAAAAAAAAATTAATATCATGTATGATCGAGTCAGTACTTCAATTTTAATGAATCCGATACCTAATTTATATAGCGTTGATCACACCGTAATATAACACTCTCTTTAACCTTTCTTTTGAATATATTCTATCTTCAAAATAAATACTGAGGCATTTCTAAGCATTGTCCTGTGATTTTAAGTTTTATTAATTATGAAACAAATACGATGAAACATGTTAATAAACATATTTATTTAAGACCTACTATTGTTTAAAGATCAAAATTTATATACAATAACCAAAACGTTATATATATATATACATACATACATACATATATATATATATATATATATATATATATATATATATATATATATATATATATATATATATATATATATATATATATATATATATATATATATATATATATATATATATATATATATAAGTAGTAGAGAACAGTTTACGATACATTAAAGCAGCGATTTCCATAAAAACTATTTAGAGAGCTATCATGTTGAAACTTTTTGTATATGGTTCATTAGTGGGTATTAAACTGATTACATGCGAGTTTTCAGTCTAGGATGTATATAGGGGTACCTCCCCGAGAGCGTAGCTGAAATAATTGGGTTGCAACCCTTTTTGCCGCTTCCGAATGAACAGGGTTTCCGGTTAGGCCTAAAGCTTCTCAATTGAACCAGGTGTTTCAATTGACCAATAATAACACCATATTATTATTATTATTATTATTGTGTGTGTGTGTGTGTGTGTGTGTGTTATTATTATTGTATTCATTATTATTATTATTATTATTACATTATTATTATTATTATTATTGTATTATTATTATTTATCGTGTGTGTGTGTGTGTGTGTATTATTATTATTATTATATATTCTGAATATTATCATTATTATTAACAGTGTTTTTTTTATTCATATGAGGATTATGGTTATTATTATTAATAATATTATTATTATTATTAATATTATTACATTGTGTGTGTGTGTGTGTGTGTGTTATTATTATTGTTGTTATTATTATTGTATTATTATTATTATTATTATTATTATTATTATTATTATTATTATTATTATTATTATTATTATTATTATTATTATTATTATTATTATTATTATTATTATTATTATTATTATTATTAATACATTATTATTATTATTATTATTACGAAGAATCGATTCCAGAGAGTCTCTGGTCAACGATTCCTGTAAGGGAATCGTTTTTAACTCCGACTCCGGCTCCGGCTCCGGCTCCGACCTCCGACTCTGAGCGCCCGACTCCGACTCCGACTCCGACTCCAACTCCGTGCAGAGATGAATAGTCGATTCTCGAAGGGAATCGTTTATGAGTCGAAAATCGATTCCTGACGGGAATAGATTTTTGAACCGACTCCGGCGCTCAGCCTCTGGTTCCGCCCCATATATCTACATAGGTTAGGATTATCGTATCAGGCTAAGAATTTGGAGGGAGATTTATGGTGGTGACGTAACCTCATTTCGTCATGAGCAGTTTGCTCCCCCAAATGCGTCCCCGAGAGAGCCTCCACTATAAAATCCGAGAAATGTTCGTAGAAGGCTGAAATTTGGTATAGAAAGGATTCAGAGTTGAATTTCTAAAAGAGTTGGTATCGGATTCGGAGGGAGTTGAAGCCCGGCACCGGTACGGAGCCGGTGCAGTGCTGGTTAATAAACATTCGTAACAATGTTGGTGTACTTATATAGGGGTATCGAACCCGTAGATCTCGAATATGATGGTTGCATAAGACCGTATGATTGTCTAGGATGGCCCCCCCACGGAGGGGAGTTCCATTTGTAAAAAAGCACGGGGGTGCAAACATGAGCCGAGAAGAAGGAGGAGGAAGGAAGAAGGATGAAGGAAGAATAAGGAAGGAAAGAATGGAGAAAGAAGTCACTGACTCAGAGGAGTATGAGTTGACAGCTGCACCAGTGCTGGCTCCGGTGCCAGTGCCGAGTTATTAAATATTTGTGTAATGATATAATATTGTCTTTATATATGTTATAGAGTCTGTAGATTTCCGAAAATAATGGTTTCACAACCATAAAAAAAAAAATAAATAAATAAATAAATACAAAAAATTTTTCTTATTATTTTTGTTTATAACTTACAAATTTACGTTTTTACATACCTAAAACACTAAATCGGTGAAATCAGTAAACGGCCCTCCATACCCTCATACCCTTCTGTTATCTATTGATCTAACCGATCTATTGATCTATTGATCTATTGATCCAATGATTCTAAGTCATATTTTTAGTAAAATTGTCATGTTTTACATACCTAAATCAGTAAAGAAGTAAATCAGTAAATCAAACCACCATCCAACCACCCTGCTCTGTCCATCCGTGATCTATTGATCTGTTTATTCAAGTCATATTTTTGGTAAGTGGCAATGTTTTACATACCTAAATCCAGTAAATCAATGCGAAATCAAACCATCATCCTACCCTCCATACCATCCCACCCTCCCATGATCTATCGATCTATTGATCTACATTGATTCAAGTCACATTTCAGTATCATTGGGATAAACACTTAACATAAAAAGCAATTCTTTATACACTACGTCAACGAATATGCTAACGCTAGAAAGTTTTTCTCCATTATCCAGCTAACATAGCATCATCAGATACAAAATTATAATGTAATATAAAGAAACCTAACACATCCCATAGCTGATAAGCGATTTAAAAATTAACAAAGAATTACTTAACAATACTAAGTAAGGAGGATAGCCTTGTTCAAGCTTAACTATGCACAGTAATCCTGGCCTCTTATAAATCACAGTGGTTCACAACCTGGGCGATATGCTTACGCAATGGCATTGATTCGACCAGTGGGCGTTAGAATCAGGGGGCGATGAGGAGGCGATGAGCTGATAAAAATAAGAATACTCATTTATTTTTAAACAAAAGGAAAAATTAAGGTTGCTCTTCATACATACTTTATACTTACCCTTTATATATATATATATATATACATCATTCCATATATATATATATATATATATATATATATACATTTTCTGTATCTTTTGTTATACTTTTTATACTGTACAAATTTATATATATTCTTATGTCGTATTTTAAACCCCATATAGTTTATAAAATGAGTGAAAAAAGAAAGTGTCGGCAATACTCGAATGAGTACCTTAAATATGGATTCATTCAATCCGTTAATAACGAACAAATGCCATTTTGCTTATTGTGTGAAAAAAAATTTCTCAAATGAAGCAATGAAGCCTTCAAGAATGGTAGAACATTTAAAAAGAATGCATCCTGACAAAATGGATAAAGATGTGGAATACTTTCGCAAAATGAACATTAATTTCAAAAATCGTACAAGCATCAAAGGGATGTTTGCCAAGAAAACTACAGATTTAGAGAAGGGCTTGTTTTATCTTATAAAATTTCAAAGATGATTGCAAAATGTGGCAAACCACACAATATTGGTGAAACTCTTCTACTGCCAGTAATTAATGAAGTTTTGGATACAATGATTTGCCCAGGTAAAAGTGTTATAACAACCTCAATTCAGTATGATCAAGAATAGATGAAATGTCGAAAGATATTGAAAACAAACTATGTGACACTTTAGTGTACGAATGGAATTTTCTCTGCAACTCGATGAGTCATCTTTACGTGACAATGAATCCTTGCTTATGGCATACGTCCGATATGTAAGTTCTACTAAAGAAATTGTTGAAGAGTTTCTCTTTGCGGAAAAAATGGTTCTTGACACAAAAGGTTCAACAATTTTTAAGGTTGTTAAAAATTTCTTTAATACCAAAAATATTCCCATGAGAAATATCATTGCTTGTGCAACAGATGGGGCGCCAGCTATGATAGGTCGATATCGTGGATTTATAGCTCATTTAAAAGAAGCAGTTCCACAAATATTTACTCTTCATTGTATTATTCATCGAGAACACTTAGCTGCAAAGCATCTTAGTGGACGACTACATGATACATTGAACATCGTTATTAAATCAGTAAATAAAATCAAATCTCACTCTTTAAATGACCGTATCTTTCGACAGCTATGCCACGAAAATGAAGAGAATTTTGAGCGTTTATTACTGCATACCGATGTACGATGGCTCTCAAATGGTAACTGTTTGAATCGCTTCAATGTTCTTTACGATACTGTCCTAGAATTTCTTAATTCATGTGATAAGAAATTGCATGATAATTTAAGAAATAAAAGGGTTGACATTGCGTATCTTTCAGATATTTTCACAAAACTAAATGAAATCAATATCAAATTGCAGGGAAATAATATAAATCTTATTAAATCGAAGGGAATTATAACTTCTTTTATCAGAAAATTACCCTTTTACAAAGACAGCTTAGCTAGGAAAGATTTTCTGCAGTTTCCAAGTCATACTTGACAGCAAAAGGTTCATATTCAATTTTATACAGATATTGAATGCTATTGCTCTCACTTGGACACTCTGAAAGAAGACTTTATTACAAGATTTAAAGATCTTTGTGAACTTGAAATACCTGATTGGGTCGTAAGTCCATTTCTTTATGATGCTTCTTCTATTCACCAAAATTTACGTGAAGAAATTATTGACTTACAAAATGATATCGAAGCTAAAATACATTTTAATCACCTTGGTTATGCAGCATTTTGGCCCAAAATGCAAAGCAATTATCCTAAACTTTGGCAGGAATTGAAATTACTTTTACTTGCTTTCCCTTCATCATATTTAGTGGAGAAAGGATTTAGTGCAGTATTGCAAATTCTTACTAAACAGCGAAATAAACTGAACATTAGTCAAAGAGGGGACTTACGACTTCGACTGACCAACATTGAGCCTAATATTGAAGACCTTGCAAGGTCTCATCAAGCCCAAGGCAGCCACTAAGTGAAAAAGTAAGTAAATTACACAGCTACTCGTAATTCATTTTTACATGCAATTTCTAAATCTTTTCTATGCCTTATATATATATATATATATATATATATATATATATATATATATATATATATATATATATATATATACTGCTCTATACTATATATATATATATATATATATATATAATAAAATTTCCTTTCCCTATGAAGGGGATGGGGCGATGGGAAGGACAGTTAGCTGAATGTGGGCGATACACATAAAAAGGTTGGGAACCACTGCTCTAACATAACAATGTTAATTTTCGATTAACATGTTAATATTTAACAAAAATTATCATAACCTTGTTTAATTATACTGATCAACGAATATATGCTAACGTAACAAAGTTTTCACATTAATAAAGCTTACTTAGCATCATCTGAACTATGAATATAATACACAATGCCAAACCTGACACACCTTAAACAGGAATAAACTGTTAACGTCAACAAAGTTCCACACTTAACAACAGTAAAGTAACTAACATAGCATACAAAGACGTAACCTATTCACACTTTTTCAAGCATATCTCTAACATATCAATGTTAATTTATATTAACATGGTAATATTTAACAAAAATTTATCACAACAATGGTTAATTATCATACTGATCAACGAATATACTCTAACGTAATAAAGTTTCCGCATCAATAAAGCTAACATAGCGTAACATCAACTAAGAAAATAATATACAACGACAGACCTAACACAACTTACACACGAATAAACTGTTAACATTAACAAAGTTCCACACTTAACACCAGTAAAGTAACTAACATTGCATGCAAAACGTAACCTATTCATACTTTTTCAAGCATATCTCTAACATATTAACGTTAATCTTTGACACAGTAACATTTAGCAAAAATGTATCATAACCTTGTCCGATTATCATACAGACCAACGAATATATGCTAACGTAACAAAGTTTTTACATTATCATAGTAATATTTAACAAAAATTTATCATAACCTTACCTAAATATTATAATCCCCAACAAATAATTGCAAACATAACAAAGTTTTATCCAAACATAACAAAAATAACAAAGTTTTATCCAAACATAACATAAAAATAAGTTCTTTGAATAAAATATCATAGTAAAGTGTAATAGTTTACCGAATTTAAAACAGTAAATCAGTAAATCAGTAAATCAAACCACCTGTCCTCCTGCCCTCCCCGCCCTCCCTACCCACCAGTCCGCCACCTCTTTGATCTATTGATCTAATGATCCAGGTCACATATCGAGTATCATTTCGGATAAACATAGTACAAAAATAAGTTCTTTATATACTAACCAACGAATATATGCTAACGTAACATTGTTTTCACATTAATAAAGCTAACATAGCATTACCAGAACTAAGAATATAATGTACAATGACAAAACCTAACACACCTTACGCACGAATAAACTACTAACATTAACAAAGTTCCATACTTAACAACAGTAAAGTACCTAGCACAGCGTACAAAACGTAACCTATTCACACTTTTTCAAGCATATCTCTAACATATCAATGATATCAATATCACTATTGATTTACCTAAGTCGCATTTCAGTATCATTTCGGATAAATAGCACAAAAATGGGTTTAACATGTGTACTAACCAGCGAATATATCCTAACATAATAAAGTTTTCACATTAATAAGCTAACATAGCATCATATGAACTAAAAGAAAATAATGTACAACGACAAACCCTAACACAACTTACGCGCAGAATAAACTATTAACACATTAACAAAGTTCCACACTTAACACCAATAAGTAATTAACTTTACATACAAAACGTAACCTATTCATGTTCTTTCAAGCATATCTCTAACATATTAACGTTAATTTACATTGACACAGTAATATTTAACAAAAATTTTATATCATAACCTTGTCTAATTATCATACAGACCAACGAATAACTGTAAACATAACAAAGTTTTTATCCAAGCATAACATAAAAATAAGTTCTTTGAAGATAAAATATCATAGTAAATTTTGTAATAGTTTAATGATTTTAAAGCTGTTAAATCAGTAATCAGTAAATCAAACCATCAGCCCCTCTCCCACCCCTCCCTCCATGACCTTTTGATATTGATCTATTGATTCATGTCACATTTCAGTATCATTTCGGATAAACATAGCACAAAAATAAGTTCTTTATACACTAACCATCGAATATATGCTAACGTAACAACGTTTTTACCAGGGTTGGGGATTTTTTGATTTTTTTAGAAAAAAATCAATTTTTGATTTTTGATTTTTATTGATTTTTGATTTTTGATTTTTGATTTTCAGATTCGTGACGTCACGCAGAGAAATATATAAATATATATATATATATATATATATATATATATATATATATATATATATATATATATATATATATATATATATATATATATATATATATATATATATATATATATATATATATATATTATAAAAGAGAGTAACAAGACGAATACAATCTAGAGTGTCCCATTCAACCCATAAAAATTAACAATTAAGAATAATTTTTAATAATAATTAATGTAATTAATGAATAGTAATTATAATTAAAGAAGCCGCATGGGCCTACCTAAACTGTCAGTCAACCAACAATAATTAATAATTTAAGAATAATAATTAAAAACCGCATTGGCCCCTCTAGAATGTCCAGTCAATCCATTATAATTAATAAATAAGAATAATAATTCAGAAGCCGCATGGGCCTATCTAGACTGTCCCAGTCAATCCATAATAATTAATAATTAAGAATAATAATTAAGAAGCTGCATGAACCCCTCTAGAATGTCCCAGTTAACCCATAATATATAAGAACAATACTTAAGAAGCCGCATGGTAATATTTAGACTGTCCCAGTCAACCAATAAAAATTAATAATTAAGAAGCCGCATTGACCACTCTAGAATGTCCCAGTCAACCCATAATAAATAATAAATAAGAATAATACTTAAAAAGACGTATGGGCCTATCTAGACTGTCCCAGTCAACTAATAATAATTAATAATTAAAAATAATAATTAACGGAACCGCATTGACACCTCTAGAATGTCCCAGTCAGCTCATAATAAATAAGAATAATACTTAGAAGCAGCATGGTCCTTTTAGACTTTCCCAGTCAACCAAAAAAATTAATAATTAAGAAGCCGCATTGGCCCCTCTAGAATGTCCCAGTCAACCCATAATAAATAATAAATAAAAATAATACTTAAGTAGCATGGGCCTATCTAAAAGGCTGTCCCAATCAACCAATAATAATTAATAATTAAAATAATAATTAAGAAGCCACACTACATTAATCCCTCTAAAATGTCCCCCAGTCGGCTCAAAATAAACCAACAATGTGCCCAGAAGCCGCATGGTGCTTAGACTTCCTAAACCATTAAATTAATAATTTGAGAAGCCACATTGTCCCTCACAGAATGTGCAGTCAGCCCATAAAAATTTAGAATTAAGAATAATTTTTAATAATAATTATTGTTAATGAATAAGTATTTTATAATTAATACATGGGCCTGCTACAATTTGTCCCAGTCAATAACTAAAAAATTAATAAATAAAGAATAATAATTCCAGAAACGGCATGGGCCTATCTAGACTGTCCCAGTCAGCCCATAATTAATGGTAAGAATAAATTATTCATAAATTTATTAGTATTATCAGTTTACGACTGGGACCAATCAAATAGCTTTTATGCTCAATTATGTCTTATTTAATAATTATTATCTGACTGGGAGATTCTAGATAAGGCCAAAGCATTTAATTATTATTCCATAGTATTAATTATTGTTGGTTGACTTGGACAGTGTGCAGGTAGGCCCATTGGCTTCTTAATTATAAATAATATTCATTAATTACATTAATTATTATTAAAAATTACTGTTTCCCTAATTTGCTTGAATTTTATGGGTTGGCCGGGACATTCTAGAGAGACCCAATAAACTTCAATTATTAATTTTCATTGGTCGACTGGGACAGTCTAAGAAGGACCATGCGGCTTCTTAATTATTCTTATTTATTATAGGTTGACTGGGACATTCTAGAGGGTCCATGTGGCTTAGTATTATTTTAATTATTGGCTGTCAGTGATTATTGGGGACAGTCTTGACTCAGGCCATGGCTTCTTCGTGGTATTCTTATTGTCTTACAACCATCATAATTTACTGGGATATTCTAGGGGCAATGCTGTTTTCAGTAATTGACACACCCAAACCCCAGTTGACTGGATTAAGGACTTAATGCAGCTACCAATATTGTGCCATTTATTATAGATTGACTGGGGATTCTAAAGAGAGGTGCCAACTTCTAGTATTCTGAATAATATTAAGCTGCGTAACCTCTGCAGAATGCAGTCAACCCCATGGCAAATAAGAATAATTCGAAATAAAATATCTAGTCTGCACCAGACTGTCCCAGTCAACCAATAAAAGTTAAAATTTAGAAGCCACATTGGCCCCTCTAGAATGTCCCGATCAACCCCATGATAAATAATAAATAAGAATAATGCTTAAGAAGCCGCATAGGCCTATCATATGATTATAAGCATGAATGGAAATAATAATATATATAATTAATAATTAAAAAATAATAATTAAGAAACCACGTGACGCCTCTGAATGTCCCAATCAACTCATAATAAATAAAATAATATTTAAGCCGCATGGTCCTTTTTAGAGCTGTCCCAGTCAACCAATAAAAATTAATGATTAAGAAGCCGCATTGGCCCTCTAGAATGTCCCGGTCAACTCATAATAAATATCAAATAAATAAAAATAATACTTAAAAAGCCGCATAAGGCTATCTAGACTGTCCCAGTCAGCCAATAATAATTAATAATTAAAAATAATATTTAAAAGAGCCGCATTGACCCCTCTAAGAATGTCCCAGTCAACTCAGAATAAAATAAGAATAATACTTGAGAAGCCATGGTCCTTTTAGACTGTCCCAGTCAACCAATAAAAATTAATAATTAAGAAGCTGCGTTGGCCCTAGAATGTCCCAGTCAACCCGTAATAATAATAACCAATAATAATATTTAAGAAGCAGCATGGGCCTATCTAGACAACTTCACGCTATTCTGCTTAATATAAAGCCAAAATCTACCTCCCGTTGCGCCCTCTTACAGCATATCTGTCTTAATAAGGGTACTAAGGTATGAACAATATATTCAAAATACTGGCCCCTAACATCTATTATGGAAACATTATGCAAAAAACAATATATATAATTAGTCTGCATCTGACATTAATTTTTAAATTTTTAACCCTAGGCCCTAGCTCTTGGGTTCAAAATCTTACAATGGAAACAATGAAACAGCAGCATCAGCACTAAAGAATGTTACAGTCTTACGGGTTACAATGCCAATAGTTTGTTGAAAAGTGAAAAAGAAATATATTTAAAGAAGCTTCATAATATATATAGTTTATTTTAATTTTTATTTATTAAAACAGGTTTTCTTAATATACAAAAAAGTAAAAATAAAATATAAAAAATCCAAAAATCAAAAAAAAATAATAAAATCAAAAATCTAGCGTTTATTTATAAAAAAATCAAGTAAAAAAAATCAATTGATTTTTTAATTTGATTTTCGAGCCATCCTTTTTACATTAATAAAGCTAACATAACATAACCTGAAATAAGAATATAATGTTTTAAAAAACTAAACTTATTTTTATTACATTGCAAATAAACTATAAAGTAACTTAAATATTATTAGCAGTAGAAATTTTTAAATTTTAACATGACTTCAATTATATAAACATATCCAGCATATGTGTGCATAAACAATGTATTACAAGAGGCTAGCATGACATACAAATGTCTCGTTTATGACGAACAGAATACTTTAATATATGACTAAGTATTATCACGTAAATAATAATATTTAACAAAAATTCATCATAACCTCGTCAAAATATCATAATCCCACCGAATAATTGCAAACATAACAAAGTTTTAACCAAACACTTAACAAAGAAAAATAACAAATTTTATCCTGACATAACATAAAAATAACTTCTTTGAATAAAAATATCACAGTTAAGCGTAATAGTTTACTGATTTAAAGCAGTAAATCAGAGTAAATCAAACCACCATCCCGCAACCCTACCCATTGATCTACTGATCTATTGAACTATTGATTCAGGTCATATTTAGAGTATCATTTTGGATAAACATAACATAAAAATAAGTTCTTTATATACTGACCTACGAATATATGCTTACGCAACAAAGTTTTAGCATCAATAAAGCTAACATATCATAAACTGAACTAAGAATATAATGTACAATCTGACACAGCACATACCTCGCATTGTGGGCAATCATGGCTGCATCCTGAAAATTCACCAACATCCCAAGAGGTAGTAGCCTGGGTCATACAACGCCGATATGTTCCCGCCCGCATATCAGCATCCAGGTAAAGAAGCCATTATCTAACAAAATCCTTAACAAAGTGACCAATTCTATCAAAGATACCAACATCTTGAACTATGAATTGACACTATCTTCATCAAAGTGTCACTCGTTTCGAGTATAACATCATTTGAACTATGAAAAAACGTAGACATTAGCTTGAATTCTGGAGGCAAACCTAACATTACTCAACAAAAGAAACTTAACCTAGGCTCACGTTTCTAACACATCATCGTCAGTTAACACAGTAATATCTTACAAAATTCATCATTTCTCTAACAAATCAGTGTTAATTTCACACTTCATAGTAATATTTAGCATAACGTACCTAACTTACGAATAAACAGTTTTCATTAACCAAGAGTATCTAAAACAGCATCACCTCCCGAGAGAAAACCCAAGGGGATGCGCCCCTTGAAAAGGGTGTGAATCCTGAGATGGGGGATCACCCCGAAGGGTTGTAAGCAGGTTTTGGGCCTCAGCCCGGTGAGGCCTTAGCCCTCCTTCGGAGCGGTTAATGCCCCCCTCCAAATTTTAGCCCGATACGATAACTCTAACCTATGTAGATATATAGCGGAACCAGAGGCTGAGCCGGAGTCGGAGCCTAAAAATCGATTCCCGTCAGGAATCGATTTTCGACTCATAAACGATTCCCTTCGAGAATCGATTATTCATCTCGGCACGGAGTCGGAGTCGGAGTCGGAGTCGGAGTCGGAGTCGGAGCCGGAGTCGGAGTCGGAGCCGGAGTCGGAGGTCGGAGTGCGTAAAAAACGATTCCTTAAGGAATCGTTTTCGACTCAGAATCGATTCCCTTCGAATCGATTCTTCGTAATAATAATAATAATAATAATAATAATAATAATAATAATAATAATAATAATAATAATAATAATAATAATAATAATAATAATAATAATAATAATAGCTAATAATAATAATAATAATAATAATAATAATAATAATAATAATAATAATAATAATAATAATAATAATAATAATAATAATAATAATAATAATAATAATAATAATAATAATAATAATAATAATAATAGCGGTAGTCGGTTGGGCAATTGAACACCTGGTTTCGATCTCGCGCTTAGGCTTAACTCGAGCTCGGAATTGGAAGCGTCAAAAGGGCGTAACCCAATTATTTCAGCTACGCTCTCGGGGGGAGGTACCCCCTATATACATCCTAGAGACTTGAAAACTCGCCTGTAATCAGTTAAATACCCACAATAACCATATACAAAGTTTCAATATGATAGCTCTAATAGTTTTTTGAGAAATCGCTGTTACCGGTCAAACTGTTCTCCTACTATATATCATCTTGAAAAGAAACATAAAACCACATATTTGAAGATAAAAGAAATATCTGAATCTTCAAGAGGAAAGGTGGCCGAAAACATAGATATAACAGACCGCAGCAGATGATGATCCATGTCAATCCATATCATCAACTTCTACCTCTATTAAAAAAAGATTTCTTCGGCTTCATATTTAGTGACCAACTGAAAGAAACAAGATTTGGGTTATTAATATTTAAGAAAAACACAGAAATTCATTTAAGAGTGAAATGATTTTGCAGTGGACGTCTGCCATTTTCTTTCTGTAGAAGACATTGGATTTAAGAGATTAATAAATCACGTATGTCCACATTATAATATTCCATGAAGAGATTATCCCAACAAATATATAAAAAGGCAAATAACAAGGAAATTCAAGCAATATCATTAACATCAGATATTTGGACTTGCTCATATAACAATGAAAGCTTTATAAGTAGTCAGGGCATTAGATTGATAAAGATTTTCAAAGAAAGAGTGAAAATCTGATCTGGAACATTACAAATCAGTAGTTTTAGTGTTTCTCATTCAGCCAGAAAATATATGTCTAAAAGTGAAATAGAGCTAGGTTTGTAAAAAGGAAAGTATTCAGTATTGTCTAACGAATAATGCACCAGGCATTCAAGGTATAGAGAGCGACCGGTGTTGCAAATGAGACATGTTTACAGTCTATTCACCTTACGGCTAAAATAAATGTCACAGCGTCTTTCTATGTTTTCTCAAAAAATCAATTAAAGATTTAATTACTTTATGTAGGGAAATTGTAGGTCATTTTAGTAGATCACCAGTAGTGGGGTATGGGTTTTGACTGCCGAAATCGTTTCGCCCTATTGCCGAGCAGCACATTGCCTATTGATCTATTGATTAATGTCTTCTAGTCATATTTTGTATAACATAACACAGCTTTTATTTATTTTGTTTTTATTTACTTTAAACATTTTGTTTACTAAAAAATTTATATTTTCATGTTTATAATAGCTCAATTTGCATTTTATGCCTAAAGCAGTAAATCAGTAAATCAGTTAATCAAACCACCCACCCCACCCTCCTACCCTTCCATGATCTATTGATCTATTGATCTATTGATCTATTGATCTAATGATTCAAGTCATATTTTGTATAACATAACACAAAAACTTTTATTTATTTTTGTTTTATTTACTTTAAACATTTTGTTTTTACTAAAAATTTTATGTTTTTCATGTTTATAACAAACAAATTTGCCTTTTTACATACCCTAAAGCAGTAAATCAGTAAATCAGTTAATCAAACTGCCCTCCTACCCTTTCCATGATCTATTGATCTATTGATCTATTGATCTATTGATCTATTGATTCAAGTCATATTATAAGTATCTTTTTGTATAGACATAACATAAAAACTTTTATTTATTTTGTTTCGTTTTCTTTAGACATTTTGTTTTTACTAAAAAATTTATTCTTTTTATGTTTATAACTTAAAAAATTTGCATTTTTACATACCCTAAAGCAGTAAATCAGTAAATCAGTTAATCAAACCACCCACTCTATCCTCCTACCCATCCATGATCTATTGATCTATTGATCTATTGATCTATTGATCTAATGATTCAAGTCATATTATAGTATCTTTTTGTATAGGCTATTAACACATAAAAAATAAAAATTCTTTATAAACCAGTTCATTGTTGTTGAAATCATGCGTTTGTTTATTTACATTTTGTTGCAGATTTGTTGTTGATGTTGTTGTTGAAATATTTTGATGTTTTGTTGAAATATTTGTTGTTGTTGTTTATTTATTTGTTGTTATTTATTGTTATTTGTTCTTGTTGTTATTGTTGTTGGTTTTTATTTATTATTGTTGTTGTTGTTGTTGTTTGTTAAATATATCAAACGTTTCAAGTTAAATGAAAATATACAACACTTTTTTTAAAAATATATCTCTAAAATATTAATGTTAATTTTACATTAACATTTATAATATAACTAATACAAAATATATCTCATCCTAGTCTAACTGACATACAGCATTCATTAACAAGGTAACTAAAATTAGAAGTTTAAACTTACCAGCAGAAGTCAGCATAGCAATCTCAATCTTTTGCTATACACGAAGCTTCTTTGAGAAATATTGTTATTATTACATTTATTATTATTATTATTATTATTATTATTATTATTATTATTAATGCATTATTATTATTATTATTATTATTATTAATAATATTAGTATTTATTATTATTCTTATTATTATATTATTATTATTAATTATTATTATTATTATATTATTAGTACATTATTAGTATTATTATTATTCCGTGAAATTAAACACCAATAGCAGCGTGCGATCGCTTTGCATGCAGGTCCACAACTAGAACACTGGTTGGTAAATTGCTCTCTACCAGACACCTACTAAACATTACGCAATCTTAGTACGCTCAAGGGATAACCAATCAGAGAACTGCATTTGTTATGCCATCACGGACAGCCAATGAAATTCGAAGAATGACTCATTAATCTTAATATCTTTTGACACATGAGAAAGGGTAACGAGATTTATTACTTTTGTCCTTACTTAACATGTTTTTATCTTAAAACTTAGTAGTTTTATTATTATTATTATCTTATTATTATTATTATTATTATTATTATTATATTATTATTGTATTATTATTATTATTATTATTGTGTATTATTATTATTATTAGTAGTAATTATTATTATTATTATTAATTATTATTATTATATCAACTATATATTGTATATGAACATAACAAACCTAACCTTACCACACACACACACTTTTTGCTTTACACACACACACACAATAATTATAGACACTTTACTTAATACATTAGCCTAGCGCAGTCATCGTACTAACTTACTGATCACATGACTGCTATTTCTATGATGTCAAGCAGATCGTGCAACATTTTCTAATGGTCTTGTTGGAAGACATTTACATTTTTCACGTTTAATATAAACATTTCGTTTGTTATATTTTCTATTTTTACGTTTCTATTATTATTTATATTTATATTTTGTTGAGATTTATATTCTATTTATTTATTTATTTTAGTTTTATTTATTTTTATTTTATTTATTCATTATATATATATTTTTAAAAAACTTTTATTTATTTTTGCTTATTTTGTTTAAAGATTTTGTTTTAACTAAAATTTATTTCATTTATGTTTATAACTTAAAAAATTGCGTTTTTACATACCCTAAAGCAGTAAATCATTAAATTCAGTAAATCAAACCACCACCCCCACCCTCCTACCCTTTGCGTGATCTACGGCCCGATTCTGTTGATCCCTCTATTGATTCAAGTCATTTCAGTATCGTTTTGAAACATAACATAAAAATAAAGTTCTTTATACACTGATCAACGAATATAGGCAGCTAACGTAGCAAAGTTTTCCCATTAATAAAGCTAACATATCACTAACAAAGAATATAATGTACAACAACAAACCTAGCATACCTTAAACACGAATAAACAGCCAACATTAGCAAGTTCCACACATAGCAACAGTAAAGTAACTAACACCTGGCATACAAAAACGTAACCTATTCACTTTGTCACGAGCATATCTCTAACATATCAATGTTAATTTTACATGAACTAACTGTAATATTTAACAAAAATTTATCATAACATTGTCTAATTATCCTTACAGACCTACGAATATATGCTAACGTAACCAATTTTTACATTAATAAAGCTAACATAACATCACCTGAGCTAAGAATATAATGTACAACAACAAACCTAGCATACCTTAAGCACGAATGAAGCTTATTCACATCCAACAAAGTTCCACATAACAACAGTAAAAGTAACTAACAACACAACATACAAAAACGTAACCTATTCCACACTTTGTCAAGCATATCTCTAACACATATCAATGTTAATTTTACATTAACATTGTAATATTTAACAAATTTATAATAACATTGTCTAATTATCACACAGACCTACGAATATATGCTAACGTAACAAATTTTTACATTAATAAAGCTAACATAACATAACCTGAACTTAGAATATAATCTACAACGACAAACCTAACATACCTCACGTAAGAATAATCTGCTAACATTCACAAAGTTCGATACTTATCAAAAGTGAAGTAGCTAACAACACATACAAAACTCAATGTATCCCAACTTTTCCAACATACCAGCAACAGCTAAAGCAGTATTATCTAACAAAATCCCTTAACAAAATGACCAATCTATCAAAGATACCAACATCTTGAACTGTGAATTGACACTACCTTCATCAAAATGCAACTCATATCAAATATAACATTATTTTGAACTATGAATAAACGTAGACATTAGCAAAATTCTCAGATAAGCCTAACATTACTCAGCAAAAACTTAACCTATATCCACGATTCTAACACAACTTTTCCAACATACCAGCAACAGCTAAAAAGCAGTATTATCTAACAAAATCCCATAACAAAGTGACCAATCTCAAAGATACCAACATCTTCAACTGTGAATTGACACTACCTTCATCAAAATGCAACTCATATCAAATATAACATTATTTTGAACTATGAATAAACGTAGACATTAGCAAAATTCTCAGATAAGCCTAACATTACTCAGCAAAAACTTAACCTATATCCACGATTCTAACACAACTTTTCCAACATACCAGCAACAGCTAAAGCAGTATTATCTAACAAAATCCCTTAACAAAATGACCAATCTATCAAAGATACCAACATCTTGAACTGTGAATTGACACTACCTTCATCAAAATGCAACTCATATCAAATATAACATTATTTTGAACTATGAATAAACGTAGACATTAGCAAAATTCTCGGATAAGCCTAACATTACTCAGCAAAAACTTAACCTATATCCACGATTCTAACACAACTTAGCCCGTTAACACAGTAATATCTTACGAAACTTATCATTTCTCAATCAAATCATTTTGCTAATGTCTACGTTTATTCATAGTTCAAAATAATGTTATATTTGATATGGTTGGACTTTGTTTGGTATAGGTGTCATTTTGAGATTTTTGTTGGGCTTCTTGCTGCTGCTAATGTTGAAAAGAAGTGCGAGTTTTGTATGTGTTGTTAACTTCACTTCACTTTTGATAAGTATCGAACTTTGTGAATGTTGAATTATTCATACGTGAGGTATGTTAGGTTTGTCGTTGTACATTATATTCTAAGTTCAGGTTATGTTATGTTAGCTTTATTAATGTAAAAAATTTGTTACGTTAGCATATATTCGTAGGTCTGTGTGATAATTAGACAATGTTATGATAAATTGTTAAATATTACCATGTTAATGTAAAAATTAACATTGATATGTTAGAAATAAATATTTGACAAAGTGTGAATGAGTTACGTTTTTGTATGTGTTGTTAGTTACTTTTCTGTTGTTAAGTGTGGAACTTTGTTGATGTTAGCTGTTCGTGCCCAAGGTATATAACTAGGACTGTTGTACATAAATGCTTATGTTATGTTGCACATTGTAAATTGGTTGTTAGCGGCAATTTGTGCGTGATGCATTTTTATTGGCAAGGAAGTGACGATATGTTAGAAAGATTGTAACGACAGAGTGACGTTACGAATTTTTGTATGCTATGACCAGTGCACCTGACCCGGTAAGGTATTGAGAACTTTATTGTGTTAACTGACGACCGTGCTGCTGGGGCTGCCGACCAATACGTGCCGATGTTGTTAACATTAATAAGAAAAACTGCCCGTCGCTTTATATTCGTTACGTCAGCTGCTCAAGGCTTACGCGCATGTTATCGTTTCCCACCAAATGACTACTCAGCCAGACCTCCAATAGATCCAATAGATCAATAGATCACAGAAAAAGGCTACAGGAAGAAAGAGTATTGCCTGGCCGATTACTACTTTGGAAGGTATAATGCTGCAAATTTTAAGTTTTAAACACATAAAATGAAATAGAGGCCCAATTAAACAAATCTTTAAACAAAATGCTTTAAATAAAGTTACTAAATATATAGGTATTTTTAAATAAATAAAGAAATAAAGAAATAATCTCTTACAAGCAAAAATAAATAAATAAATAACTTAACAAAATATAAATATAAAATAATAAGTAAAAAAATATAACAAGGCGATGCGCCATCCAAACTTATCTGTGAAAAATGCGTCTTTCCAGCAACGTTAAAAAATGTTGCTACTGCTGGCTGTATCGGCTTGGCAGTCTGATCCAGCGCCAACTAGCCAGCCCGATGACCACCAGTCTCTAGCCTGTATTGCAGCCAAGATGATCTGGCACCAACCCGGTATTATTATTGTTCAATGTGGCTGGCTGTACTAATGTGCTGTGTGTTCGCTCAATAAATATCGTTTGGTATCAGCCCGGGTTTACATTATGTTCGCCTTACATATGGTTGATAGTAACCTAACTCAATAACAATTGTAATAATGTAATAATAATAATAATAATAACGTAGTAATAATGGCCCATTGTAATAATGTATGTGGCATAATAATGGCGCAACGGCATAATAATAATAGTAATAATAAAACTTACTGTTTAAAAGATTTATAAAGCGCGTTCTGAAAGTAAGGACAAAAATAACTTAAATCGTTACCTAACCTGTGTCAAAAGATATTAAGGTAATGAGGCATCATTCCTCAATTTCTCATTACTCGGCATAACAAATACGGTTACTTCTGATGAGGGCTTGCTACTGCGTAATGTTTAGGTGATCGGTAAAAACGAATTCCAACCAGTATGTTCCCAGTTGTGAACCTAATGCAATAACGTTAAATTGGTAGCATAATCAATGTGGAAACAATGTATCTTAAATGGCTCAACCAGCAGTAACAACAACAACAGCAGGAACAGTAATAATAATAATTAAAACAACAATAATAATACTATAATATTAGTAATTAAAGTAATAATAATAATAATAATAATAATAATAATAATAATAATAATAATAATAATAATAATAATAATAATAATAATAATAATAATAATAATAATAATAATAATAATAATATTTTGTTGTTAATTACACAATATAATCAATCTTTGTTATAGCTGGTAAGTTGAAACTTCTAATTTTAGTTACCTTGTTATTGAATGCTGTATGTCAGTTAGGCTAGGATGAGATATATTTTTGTTTAGTTTTCAATATTATAATGTTAATGTAAAATTAACATTAATATTTTAGAGATATCTTTGAAAAAGTGTTGTATATTTTCATTTAACTTGAACGTTTGATATATTTAACAACAACAACAGCAACAACAACAACAACAACAACAACAACAACAACAACAACAACAACAACAACAACAACAACAACAACAACAACAACAACAACATTTCAACAACAACAACAACATTTCAACAACAACATCAACAACTGCAACAAATGCAACAACAAACGCGACATTTCAACAACAACAACTACAGCAAAGAATTTATTTTTATGTTATGTCTATACAAAAAGATACTTATAATATGACTTGAATCATTAGATCAATAGATCAATAGATCAATAGATCAATAGATCATGGAAGGGTAGGAGGATAGAGTGGGTGGTTTGATTAACTGATTTACTGATTTACTGCTTTAGGGTATGTAAAAATGCAAATTTTTTAAGTTATAAACATAAAAAGATAAAATTTTTAGTAAAAACAAAATGTTTAAAGAAAACAAAACAAAATAAATAAAAGTTTTTATGTTATGTCTATACAAAAAGATACTTATAATATGACTTGAATCAATAGATCAATAGATCAATAGATCAATAGATCATGGAAGGGTAGGAGGATAGAGTGGGTGGTTTGATTAACTGATTTACTGATTTACTGCTTTAGGGTATGTAAAAAATGCAAATTTTTTAAGTTATAAACATAAAAAGCATAAAATGTTTTAGTAAAAAAAAAAAAAAAGCATTTTAAAGTAAATAAAAGAAAAATATAAAGAATAAAAGTTTTTGTGTTATATGTTATACAAAAATATGACTTGAATCATTAGATCAATAGATCAATTGATCAATAGATCAATAGATCATGGAAGGGTAGGAGGGTGGGGTGGGTGGTTTGATTAACACTGATTTACTGATTTACTGCTTTAGGGTAGTAAAAGGCAATTTGTTTGTTATAAACATAAACATAAAATTTTTAGTAAACAAAATGTTTAAAATAAATAAAGGAAACAAAAATAAATAAAGTTTTTGTGTTATGTTATACAAGTTAAACAAAATATGACTTGAATCAATAGATCAATAGATCAATAGATCATGGAAGGGGTAGGAGGGTGGGGTGGGTGGTTTGATTAACTGATTTATTGATTTACTGCTTTAGGGTATGTAAAAATGCAAAATTTTTTAAGTTATAAACATAAAATGAATAAATTTTAGTTATTAAAACAAAAATGTCTAAAGAAAGAAAACAAAAATAATAAAGGAGGTTTTTGTTGTATTTTGCAAGAAAGTATGACTTAAATCAGCCGATCAATAGAGTCAATAGATCGTAGATCAACTGAATAACAGATCAATGGATCAATAGATCTAATGATCAATAGATCAATGGATCAATAGATCAATAGATCAATAGATCAATAGATCAATAGATCAATAGATCAATAGATCATGGCTGGGTGGGGAAGGTGGGGTGGGTGGTTTGATTAACTGATTTACTGATTTACTGCTTTACATGCAAATTTTTTTAGGTTATAAACATAAAAAGAATAAAGTTTTTTAGTAAAAACAAAAAGTTTAAAAAAAATAAAATTAAAAATAAATAAAAGTTTTTAAAAAATATATTTTTCTAAATAGATAAACTTAAAAATAAATAAAAATTTGAAAAATAAAGTTAGAAAAATAAATTTAAATAAAATTTTTAAATTAAAATAAAAAAAAAAATTAAACACAAAGTTAAAATATAAAAATAAAACTTATAAAAAAATAAATTTAAATCAAAAAAAAAATTAAAATAAAAATAAAAAAAATTAAACACAAAGTATAAATGTAAAATAAAACTTATAAAAAAATAAAGTTAGAAAATAAAGTTAAATAAATAAAAATAAAAAATAAAAAATTAAACAAAGTATAAATGTAAAATAAAACTTATAAAAAAAATAAAGTTAGAACAAAAATAAAAATTGAATAAAAACAAACAAAAAAAAAATTATATTAGTTAACGTTTATAAAAAGAAAATGAGATTTGAAAATATAAATGTCAGTCTTCAACATTTACAGAAAAACAGGTTATCTTTTTGCAG
>JABUQX010142654.1:0-7500 GCA_015478945.1 Trachelipus rathkii
CCTTCAATTATTAATATTACTATTGTGTGTGTGTGTGTGTGTATTATTATTATTATTATTATTATTATTATTATTATTATTATTATTATTATTATTATTATTATTATTATTATTATTAGTAGTAGTAGTAGTAGTAGTAGTAGTAGTAGTAGTAGCAGTAGTAGTAGTTACAAACACAGTTGAGCGTGCACCAAAGGAATGGGAACGTTGAGTGCTCTTATCAGTGATAACTGATAAGAACACGTGTTTCCAGATAAAGGGTTCATGTTTCCAGATAACGTAATGCATTTGTTATGTTATTTCGTAATTATTATTATTATTATTATTATTATTATTATTATTATTATTATTATTATTATTATTATTATTATTATTATTATTATTATTATTATTTTTATTATTATTATTATTTTTAATTATTATTATTATTATTATTGTGTGTGTGTGTGTGTGTGTGTGTGTGTGTGTATGATTATTATTATTATTATTATTATTATTATTATTATTATTATTATTTTTATTATTATTATTATTATTATTTACTTTCATTTTATGTTTATTTCTTTATTTTTATTATTCTTTATATATATTTTCTTCGTTAGCGTTAGCCTCGTTCCTGTAGCAGCAGCAGCAACAGCAGCAGCAGCAGCAGCAGCAGCTGCAGTCGCAGTCACCACAGAGCGCACGGCCGTCCGACTCCGTCTCTTGCTCCGACTCCGTATCCTGAAGGGAATCGATTTTTAGGGTCCGGCTTCGGCTCCGGCTCAGCCTCTGGTTCCGATATATATCTACAGAGGTTAGAGTTATCATATCGGGTTAAAATTTGGAGGGGGTTAGATGGTGAGGTAACCTCATCGTAGACGCTGTTACGTCCCCGTGGATCCCCAGAAAGGGGCTCCATCCCCTCTAAAAAATCGACATGTTCGTAGAAGGCTGAAATTTGGTGAGAGGCTTCAGAGTTGAATTTCTAGAAAGAATTGGTATCGGAATCTGAGGAGTTGGCATCGGCACCGGTGCTGGAGCCGATGCGGTGCCGAGTTAATAAACATTCGTATAACAACAATATTGTTGTCCTTATATATGTTATCGAACCCGTAGATCTCGTATATGATGGTTATAAGTCCGTATAGGGTGTCTAGGACCCCCCCACGGAGGGGGTCCCGACTGAAAAAAGCACAGAGTGCAAAACAGAGGCCGAAGGAGGGAGGAAGAAGGATGAAGGATGAATAAGGAGAAGGAGTCTGACTCAGAGGAGTAGGAGTTGACAGCTGCACCGGTGATGGCTCCGGTGCGGTGCCGAGCTATTAAATATTTGTGTAATGGTACAATATTGGTTTCTTTATATATGTTATTGAACCCTTAGATCTCGAATATGATGGTTTCAAAGTCCTAAAGGGTGTCTGGAAACCTCCAGTGTGGGGGGTACCCTAACCTAGAAATGAACAGAATGCATAAGAGAAGTCGAGAAAAGAGCCGAATTCGGAGGCTGTGAAAGAAAGAGTGGAGAAAGAGTCTGAGTAAGAAGAGCCGGAGTTGACATCATCACCGGTGTTGGCTCCGGTGTTGGCACCGGTGCAGTGCCGAATTAATAAATAGTCGTCTAGTCCCATATTAGTATCAAAATATATGTTTATAAGGACGTATAACTCGAATATGACGATTGAAAGTTTGTAAATAAATAAATAAATAAATAAGTAAATAAATAAATAAATAAATAAATAAATAAATAAATAAATAAATAAATAAATAAATAAATAAATAAATAAATAAATAAATAAATAAATAAGTAAATAAGTAAATAAATAAATAATAAAAAAAAATAAAATAAAAAAAAAAAAAGAAAAATAAATAACTAAAAATAAAAATTATAAATTTTTTATTCTTTTTATGTTTATAACTTAAAAAAATTGAGTTTTTACACCCCCCAAAAGCAGTAAATCAGTAAATCAAGCAACCCCTCACCTCCCCCTCCAAACCCTGATCTGTTGAGTTATTGATCTATTGATCTATTGATCTATTGATCTATTGATCTATTGATCTATTGATTCAAGTCATATTTCGAGTGTCATTGTAGATAAGCATAACATAGAAATAAGTTCTTCTATACTGACCAACGAATATATGCTAATACGACAAAGTTTTCACTTCAATAATGCTAACATGTCATAATCTGAGGCAAAAGGAATAATATAATGTACATCACAAAACCTAACCAGCTTAAGCACGAATAAACTGCTAACATTAACAAAGTTCCATACTTAACAACAGTAAAGTAACTAACATTGAGCGCAGAACGTAACCTACTCACACTTTTTCTAACATATCATGGATATTTTTACATTAACATAGTAATATTTAACAAAATTTTATCATAACCTTGTCTAATTATCATACTGATCAATGAATATATGCTAACGTAACAAAGTTTCTACATCAATAAAGCAAACATAGCATCATCTGAACTACGAATATAATGTACAACGACAAAACCTAACATACCTTATGCATGAATAAACTGTTAACATTAACAAAGTTCCACACATAACAACAGTAAAGTAACTAACATAGATTACAAAAACGGAACCTATTCACCACTTTCTCAAACATATCTCTAACATATCGTTGTAATTTACATTAACATAGTAACATTTAACAAAAATTTATCATAACCTAACCTAATTATCATACTGACCAACGAATATATGCTAATGCGACAAAGTTTTCACATCAATAATGCTAACATGTCATAATCTGAACTAAGAATATAATGTACAACGACAAACCTAACACGCTTTAAGCACGAATAAACTGCTAACATTAACAAAGTTCCATACTTAACAACAGTAAAGTAACTAACATTGAGCGCAGAACGTAACCTACTCACACTTTTTCTAACATATCATGGATATTTTTACATTAACATAGTAATATTTAACAAAATTTTATCATAACCTTGTCTATCTGTCATACTGATCAATGAATATATGCTAACGTAACAAAGTTTTCACATCAATAAAACAAACATAGCATCAACTGAACTACGAATATAATGTACAATGACAAACCTAACATACCTTACGCTCGAATAAACTGCTAACAATAACAAAGTTCCATACTTAACAACAGTAAAGTAACTAACAATGCATACAGAACGAACAGGTACGAAGCTGAAAGGATGTGAATCTGGAGATGGGGGATCATCCTCGAAGGGGTGTAAGCGGGTTTTGGGCCTCAGCCCGACGGGCTGAGGCTTTACCCCTCCATCGGAGGGGTAATGCCCGCTTACAACCTTTCGGGGGTGATCCCCATCAGATTCATCCTCAATGGGCACACATCCCACTTGGGATTTCTCTAAGGAGGTGATATGTTGCTTTAAGATAACTCTTAGTTGTAAAGAAAACTGTTTGTTCGTAAAGATTTGGTACCAGTTATGTTAAATATTACTATGACAGTGTGAAATTAACACTGATTTGTTAGAGAAATGATGAGTTTCGTAAGATATTACTGTGTTAACTGACGATGATGTGTTAGAAACGTGGCCTAGGGTAAGGTTTTGCTGAGTAATGTTAGGTTTGCCCGAAGAATTTTGCTAATGTCTACGTTTATTCATAGTTCAAATGATATTATATTCGAAACGAGTGACACTTTGATGAAGATAGTGTCAATTCATAGTTCAAGATGCTTGTATCTTTGATAGATTGGTCACTTTGTCAAGGGATTTTATTATTTTTATTATTATTATTATTATTTTTTATAATTATTATTATTATATTATTATTATTATTATTGTGTGTGTGTGTGTGTGTGTGTGTGTGTGTGTGTGTGTGTGTGTTATTATTATTATTATTATTATTATTATTATTATTATTATTATTATTAATATGATTGTGTGTGTGTGTGTGTGTGTGTGTATTATTATTATTATTTGTATTAGTTTTTCTGTATTATTATTATTATTATTATTATTACTATTATTATCATTATTATTATTAGTAGTAGTAGTAGTAGTAGTAGTGTAGTAGTTGAGCGGACCCCAAGGTCACGCTGGCTCGCTGAGAGCACTTTCACTTTACCGATAGAGGCGCGTTTGATCTGCTGTGTTGGCTGTTAACGTATATCGTGATTATCATTTTTATTTATTTTTATTTTTATTTTTATTTTTATTTTTTATTTATTTATTTTTATTATTATTATTATTATTATTATTATTATTATTATTATTATTATTATTATTATTATTATTATTATTATTATTATTATTATTATTATTATTATTATTATTATTATTATTATTATTATTATTATTATTTTTTTATTATTATTATTATTATTTATTTATTTCTTTATTTATTTTCATTTTATGTTTATTTATTTATTTATTTATTATTATTATTATTATTATTATTATTATTATTATTATTATTATTATTATTATTATTGTGCCGTATTATTATTATTATATTATTATTATTATTATTATTATTATTATTATTGTGTGTGTGTGTTAAATATTATCTATCAGGGTTGAGCATCGTATCTTGCTAAAATTTGGGGGCACGCTAGGCTGTGACGTAACCTCGGCGTAGACGAGGTTACGTGTCCATGCGCCCCTTTCGGGGGGCGCTTCCCCCTAAAAATATGAAATGATCGTAAAAGGTTGAAATTTTGAAAAAATATTCGGAGCCTGAGCCGGAGTCTGATTCGGATCCGGATTCGGTTCTGGAACCGGCACCGGCGCTGGCTCCGGTGCGGTGACGAGTAATTAAATATTTATATAATAATACAATATTGGTGTCTTTATATATGTTATCCGACCCGAAGATCTCGAATATGAGGGTTATAAGCTCGTAAAGGATGTCAGGGTATTATTATTATAAGCTCGTAAATGTACAAGTTCGTAAATTATTATTATTATTATTATTATTATTATTATTATTATTATTATTATTATTATTATTATTATTATTATTATTATTATTATTATTATTATTGTGTGTGTGTGTGTGTGTGTATTATTATTATTATTATTATTATTATTATTATTATTGTGTGTGTGTGTGTATTATTATTATTATTATTATTATTATTATTATTATTATTATTATTATTACCTTTTTTGTTTTGTCTGATCTCGTTTCAAGTCAATTTGACTGCATAGGTCTAATTTGTATACATATATTTCCATTGTAAACATGTCTATTGTTATTATTGTTGTTATCTAGCGAGACTATATGCGCTTTTGAACTGATATGATTCGTTCGTACGTCATATTTCTTGCATAACTCGATTGGGTTCATTCGTTTATCTCAATTATTTGAGGATTGTTCATACACTCAGTGATTTTCATCAATGGGACATTTCTCGCTGTGCTAGTACGATGTCATCTCACCGCATCTAAACGCTTGGTGTTGATATCGTTACTAGGACTTTCATTATTCCCAACGATGTGTCATTTATATTTCTTCGTAAACCGAATGGAGATCGATACATTGCTTGTATTCCAGCCGGAGGTGCAAATGATAGACTATTATTCATCTGTGTTGAAGAATTCATCATAATTATTGATATCGATGGTGCATGGTTAAGGAATTAGTGTGTTTCATCTGATGCTAGCGACTCAGTGAAATATCTAGCTGGGGAGACCGTGTGAGAGGTTCTAATAGAATAGATGCTGTTTTCTCGTGTGACAATATTAAAAACCTTGATGTACGCAATAATGGAAGCCCATCGATAGCGCACGCGACATTCTGGTGTACATGTATAGTTTCTGATTCAACATCTAAATATTGCAGCATTGATTTAAACAAAAACGAATTAACTACATCTTAATGATGTTGACATACTTGAGGACTTAATATATACATGATGTAATCTACGATATTTACACTGAAACATGCGGTTTCCGTATGGGTATACAGGGTATGTACTACCAGCGTGATATTTGCTTTGCTTTGGGCTTGCATGAAGGCCTATTTCATTGAACCAAAATATATACTTGAAAAATGGTTTAGTGCTGCAGAACGCATTTATACCATCTAACTCAAAGAGTTGATCCTGGTGGATATGAACTTACCCAGTTTATATTGATCTGTCCTGATTAGATGAATTATATATATTAAAATAAACTTATATGTTTTATGTATTTATATAACGCACCTTAAAATAAAAATTATATTTATAAAAATAAACTTGTTTTACTTCCCTATGTTCGCTTTATTGGTTAAGTTGTTAATGATAGCTATTTATTCGTCTGGTTGTTGTTATGTTAAGTATGTTATGTTCATAGTTTGGCTTTACAGAGGATAAAACTTTACTATGTTTGTATTTATCCGTCCCCAAATTATTATGATAGTTAGGAAGGGTTATGGTGAATTTTTGCTAAATAGACCTGTTGATGTAAAATTAGCATTGATATATTAGAAATATGCTTGACAAAGTGTGAATATGTTACGTTTTATTATGTTAGTTGCTTTACTGTTAGTATGGAACTTCTTCAATGTTACCAATTTATTTCAGACACGTGCATATATTTCTGTGTACATTATATTCTTAGTTCAGGTGATGCTATATTAGCTTTATTAATATTAAAAACTTTGTTACGTTAGAATATATTCGTTGATCAGTGTATAAAGGCTAATTTTTATGTTATATTTTCAAAAAATGATACTTTCAAAATGTGATATGTTGAAACAATAGTCAATAGATCATGGGAAGGTAGGATGGGGGGAGTGGGGTAGAGGAAGGGTGGCTTGATTTAAGATTTTGATTTACTGCTTTGGTGTCATGAAAGTACCAAAGTTTTTACGTTCCTTAAACATGAAAAACACAAAAAAATTTAGTAATATGGCTCTAATGACAATAGGGCAGGAGAGGTGCTCTGAGGGTCAGTTTAATTTACTGATTTACCCAGATTTACAAGCTTTTAGGGTATGTAAAAACATAACAATTTTAGTAAAAAATATGGAATCAATAGATCAATAGATCAATAGATCAATAGATCACGGATGGGCAGGAGGGTGCTGGGGAGGGTGGTTTGATTTACTGATTTACTAATTTACTGCTTTAGAGTATGTAAGAATCCAAAATGATACTCTAAATGTGACTTGAATCAATAAGATTAATGATCTTAGATCAAACCAAGATCAATGAACAATGAATCATGGGTGCGGCCGGAAAGTTGCTGGGAGGTGGTTTCATTTACTGATTTATTGATTTACTTGTGTAAAAAAGCAAATTTTTTACGTTATAAGCATGAAAAGTAATAAATTTTTTGGTAAAAACAAAAAATTTTAAAAAAAATAAATTAAAAATAAATAAAAATAATAAAAAATTTGAAAAATTAAATTCAAAGATTTAAAAAAAATAAACAAAAATTAAACACAAAGAATAAATGTAAAATAAACTTATAATATGAAAAATAGCAAACAATATATTTCAGTTGACGTTTATAAAAAAAGCGAGATTTTGAAAATAGAAATGTCAGTTTTGAGGCTAAACGAA
>JABUQX010142654.1:12500-20000 GCA_015478945.1 Trachelipus rathkii
ACCCACATAGTATCTGACCTTAGTCTGCTTCAAACTCAGGATGGTTTCTTTATTTAGCCATATTTCTTTGTATTGGTCACCCTCCATAACGGAATGAAGAGCTCATTTATCATTATGCAAAAGTATACTTACAACGTGTACTCAAGTATCAGTGAGCAGTCAGCACTATTCAGAACCCGATGTACCCATCAGGTCCTCAATATCGCTGAATTAAGTAAAAGCGGCCTCGGTTTTAAAGAACTGCTTTGGTACTTTATTTCTGCTGCCGAAGTTAATCTTTAACGTAATGTTATAGAATAAATTCCTGTTTGTAACAAAGTTGAAAAGTTCAGTATATTTTCCAGTGGTTCAGAACCCTGAGAAGGTCGTTGGGCTCATCTTGCTGTCATCTATGAACAGGTCTAATCCCTATGGTGATGGCTGAGTCTTTTCGCTCTTCGAACTACCGGTTTATCATCAAAGCACGAAGAAACATCCTTTGGAATTCAGGAGTAGGACCTTCTTTATGGTCAAATTTGCATTGGAGTGTATATTGGGAGTACATAACTATGATTTTTTTCATGGATGTTTACATTCGGTGGGTGAACAATACTAGAAATAACAATCAGTCGCGTGATTGGAGGATTCCATAAATCACCGGTATTGCAAACTGCATATTTCTTTTTGCGATTTTCCTTTCATTTTCTGGAATTAAGTTCAAATGAACACGTGCAAAAAATATGTGTAGTGATGGCTGTATTTCTTTGGTCTCCTATCTAACCCTTAAAATAATAAAAATATGCTTCTTTAACTGATAGCATAATAGAACGTATGATTCTCAAAGCAAACGTCACTTCTCCACAAATGTGAAGATAATAAAATTATTTACACCGTAGAGACGTATCCTACCATTTATTGTACTATCAGGAGACAACCAGACCAACATAAACAAAATGCAATTGTCATGACACTTCTTGATATATTATCACAAACATCACTTCGAACAACATTTTCCTGCTGCTTTGTACATAACCCCAGTGTAGATGGCCATGGTTTCTTAGCCTTAACGCCACCGATAACTTTTAGACACGTGCAGGAGTAACCTATAAAGAGATGATATGGCGTTATGAAATTCTATAAATCCCACAAAGTTAACAGTGTTTAAATGATTGGACACTGTATTTCAGCAAAAACAAGATTTCCAGACCGTGGCTGCATCCCAATAGAGCTAAATCTGCAGAATTTCGATGTTATTTTGGATTCGGAGTCTCCAAAGTAGCAAAGCTTGATATGATATATTTCCATAACATTTGAAAGTTTAGCATTGCTATGAATATTGTATGAAATAAAACAAGGATATATTCGCGGTACCCATTCAGTTTAAAGAAAATATTATTTTTATTTAGCTGTTCAATTATATGCCATTTTCTTTTAAATGGAATATATGTAATAATATATATATATATATATATATATATATATATATATATATATATATATATATATCTCTACTATATATATATATAATAATAATAATATATATATGTAAATAATTTTGATTATTATTCATATAGAAATAGATTTGAAATCCAGAGTAGATTTCACTCTTCTAGCTCTTTATTGATCACCACATTAGAGGCTTGGGAACATTTGGTCCAAGTGGTGCATTTCTTGGAACAGGATCAGCTGTGGTAAGTTAATGGGGAGTAGTGTAGGTATAATTGTTAGGTAGGTTTAGGTTTCGTTCGAAATGGTTTAAAAACAGCAGTAAAGTCTTTGCAACTTTATAAAAAAATTTCTCTTCTATACTGTACATATTCAAAATAAAACCCTCTACGATTACTACAATGAATTTAAATATATATATACTTTATATAATATATATATATATCTTATATATATATATATATATATATATATATATATATATATATATCTATATATATATATATATATATATATATATATATATATATATATTAAGATGAGTCAAAATTGTATGTTGAATTTCCACTATGTAGAGAACTTCGGCATGATGATATAACACCTTGTACGAATTATTGCTAGTGTAGACTACCCTCCCATACCTTTTCTTTATGGGAGAAAGTAAAATCTGTCATTAGTACTTACTTACTATTTTATTTAACTTAAGCACATTATATAACTATATAACTATATATAACTATGTATATATATATATATATATATATATAATAATATATATATAATATATATAAGCATATATATATATATATATATATATATATATATATATATATATATATATATATTTAAATATATATATATATATATATATATATATATATATATGGAGGAAACAGAAAATAAAAATAAAAAAACAATATAATAACAATAATATATATATATATATATATATATATATATATATATATATATAAATATATATATATATATAAATATATATATATATATATATATATAATAATATAATAATATATATATATATATATATATATATATATATATAATAATAATATATATATGTAATAATAATAATAATAATAATATATATATATATATATATATATATAGGTGAAACAAAGAGGATTACCCTCATATCTCAAAAACTAAGATAGGTACAAAAAGCTGATAACATATATGGAATCAACGTATGAAATTTGTGTATGGAAAATGAAATTTTTTTTTTATTTTTTGTTTTTATATGTAAAACTACGATGGAATTACAAGAAAACTAATAGCTTTTGTATTTAGAATCAGTATCTGATATGTGTGAAAAAAGATTTTTTTTCAAAAAGAATACCCCAGGGTAAGCCGCAAAGATGCAAGGAGTCGGGGTCTCTCGGCTTCCTGGGGGACGACGGGGTAGGACTTTCCCTCCTCCGGAGAGGTCTCGGAACCCCGCTCTTTGGTATTTGGGTGTCGCGAAGGTTCCTCCATCCCACCCTCCTACGGGGTATGGAAAACGTCCCCCTCTGTCACCTCAAGCTCGAGCCCCACCAATAGGGATTTTACGCTGATTCCGCATATATGTTGTAGTTTCTTCTACCTATCGTAGTTTGGAGATATAAAAAAAAAGTAATTTTTTCATTTTTTCCATACAAATTTCATACGCTGATTCCATATATGTTATCAGTTTCTTGTACCTATCTTAGTTTTCGAGATATCATGCGGGTAACTACTGGTTTGGCCATATATATAATAATATATATATATATATATATAATATATATATATATATATATATATATATATATATATATATATATATATATATATATATATATATATATATATATATATATATATATATCTCTTCTAAATCTATACATATATATCTTTATATATATAATATATATCGTCAAGGTGCACCACTTTGTCTTTCATATATGACGTTAACAGGCTACATAAAGAACCAGAACGCTGTGTAACTTTATTATGTAAATAACATAACATCCGGGACACAATATACAGCGTTGTAATAGTGTTGGGGGTGTATAGGGTCCTCCATCGCTATAATTAAGGTAAATGACAAAGCACGTAACTCCAGTTTTAGTGATTGGGGGAAGGTTGTGGCGGGGGAATGTTGAGTACGTGGTACATTCAGTTGCGAATTAACCGCTATAACCATGGAAAGGATTGTGCGTCGACTAACACTTGATGAGCGCGTAGAGATTACCACCCTCCGTGCCGAGAGGTACGGGTACCGTGAACTCGGTCAACGGTTTGGTGTGGCGCAAACAAACAGTGCGCGGGTCGTGCAGCGGTACCATGACACCCAGGAGCACGCACGGTGACGGGACCAGGGAAGGTCACGAACCAAGACTGGCGTTTTCTGCGTATTCGGGCCGTAAAAGATAGCCATTCAACAGCAAGGCACTTTCTAATACAGCTGCAGGAGGTACATGGAAGCCATGTGATTGATATTCAATATCTCGCGTCTTGCGGAACATAATTTGCAGCATTGAAGGCCGGCCATAGGACCACGACACACCAGAGAGCATCGACAGGCGCGACTAGCATTTGCCAGGGAACACCTACATTCTACCGGCGGCGATTGGACAAATGTGCTGTTTACGGATGAGTCCAGAGTCAGTCTCTACACCTCCGATTGGCGATTCAGAGTCTATCGACGACCTAATGAAAGGTACGTGCAATGTAATGTGCGAAAAGTAATGCCAATTTGGAGTGGATCTCATGGTCTGGGGATGTATTTTTATTTAACGGGTCGTACAGAGGTTGCGTCCTAGATATCGGTTTACTAACCTCCATGTACATCGCAGATAATCCTTGACCTGTATGTCATATCCATATACCCCCTGTCGGTGGATGATTCATCCTAATTGCATAACAACGCAAAACACACAATACAGATGTATTTCGATACTATTGACGGTGTAAACAGGACATTAGTTGCCAGCATGCAATTCCTGACCTAAACCCAATTAAACATTGTGGGACATGTTGAAACTGTCTGCGGTTGCGACAGCTGCAACCACCACCAGGAACCCTCCAGCCGCTGGGGAAGGCGGTGGGTTGCATATGGGGATCAGATTTTCGTGTAGGACATTCGGCACCTCATTGAGAGCATGCCACGACGGTGACAAGCCGTCATCTATGCCAGAGGTGGCCATACACGTTATTGAGTAACACCATCCACACACAAACCTTTCACCGCGATAACGTCCCTTATTGGAGGAAACTCTTCACATAAAGGATTCCCAATTGCAGGCCCCAGGGTTCAGGGCCTCTAGTTTATAATCTTTAAATTGAATTTTACGGCAGAGTAGTATATATATATATATATATATATATATATATATATATATATATATATATATATATATATATATATATATATGATATATAGAGATAGATTTATTTTATATTTATATATATATATATATATATATATATATATATATATATATATATATATATATATATATATAAATATATATATATATATACGGTATGTATATATATCTTCTATATAACAATAATAATAATATGTATATAATATATATATATATAATGTATAATATAATATATATGTATTCACACGTATAATATATGTAATAATAATAATATAATATATAATAATAATAATAATTTAGAATTATAATATTATAGTAGTTTCCCTTTATAAATTAATATAGAAAATGACTAATAATATAATAATATATATATATATATATATAATATATATAATATATGTATATATATATATAATATAATAATAATATATAATATATATATCGAATATACTATATATCTTAACTTTATATAATAATAATAATAATAATATGTAATAATAATAATATATATATAATAATATATAATAATATGTAATAATAATATAATATGTATAATAATATAATAATAATATAATAATATGATATTATATTAATAATATAATAATAATAATATAACATAATAATAATATGTATGTATATATATATATATATATATATATATATATATATATATATATATATATATATATATATATATATATATATATATATATATATATATATATATATATATATATATATATATATATACAGTGTTGGGCACTTGCGGCGCAACTTGTTGCGGCCGCAATTGCGATCGCAACTATTTCGGTTGCGGTTGCGATTGCGCCGCAATTATTTTGAATGAGTTGCGAATTGGTTGCGACCGCAAATATTTTGGGCAAAATTTACACCGCAATCGCAACCGCAACTTTAAAAATATAGAAAAATAAAACATTTAATTCTATTCTGGTTTGAAATTGTTTCAAACTCGTAACAAGTTTAGACATGTTATTACAGTATGTACCCGGTTTCGTTTCATTTTGTATGCGCAGCATTATTAGTCTAAATTCAACTATTGCTGAAATAAATTGTTTTTCCGATCGTAAAGACTTTTCACTCTTGATAAAATGGATCGTTTCTTGACGAAAGCATTAAGTAAAAATATTTCCGGTCCCATACCTACTATTTCTTCAAGTGAAGGTGATATTTCAGTAGATATCGCTACTGTTAGTAGCTCTGCTAATGCTAGAAGTGAAACTGTAGAAAGTCGATCACAAAACCCCTGGTCTTACCTACAAGAATTTTTTGAGTTTGTAAGCTCAAACGAAGAAGGTGATCGTATGGTATTTAAATGTATTAATTGTTTACCGCAGTCTAAATGTTACAAGGCTCAGAAAAAGTCCCTCTACAGTCTGCGATCACATATTTCAAGCATACGTGGAGAGGTAAGAAACTATTCTTACAATAGTATATATTTTGTGATCCACACACACACACACACACACACACACACACACACACATATATATATATATATATATATATATATATATATATATATATATATATATATATATATATATATATATATATATATATATATATATATATATATATATATATATATATATATATATATATATATATATATATATATATAGGGTGGGATGGTTTAAACCATTTGGTTTAAACCATTGGTTTAAACCATGGTTTAAACCACATAAAAAAACCAATGGTTTAAACCATAAAAAAACCATGCATAAAATATTTAAAAAATGTTTTTATTAATGGTTTTCTTTAGCATGTTGATATGGTTTTCTCAATTTTTCAATCGAAGAGTAACTGAAAGGAGATAAAAAAATTTCTGCTGATTTTATATTATTGTGAGAATGATTATATATATATATATATATATATATATATATATATATATATATATATATATATATATATATATATATATATATATATATATATATATATATATATATATATATATTTGTATATTTAACATGTTTAAAACATGATTCTTGTTTCGAGCCCTTGAGGATTTTATTTTCTACCCATCGATGCCACATTTCAAAAGATTATAATAAAACTCATTTGTGGAGTGGCCACAGCATCAACCAAGCTAGAAGGCAATGACTGTAAACTAAGTGATGATGTTTATATTTGGAAAAAATATGAATATGGAGCTAGAAGAGCTTAATTCACCACTCAACAGACAAGTTTTAGCAAAAGTAAAAAGGAAGTATCATCAGGCAGTAACAGAAGCTCACTTATTGGAGTATATTTTTAACCCAAGATATCAGACCACAGTACTTCCAGAGGATGAGTATTCAAAAGCAATGGAATTTATGGAATAAAATTAAGAGCAAATTCTCCTCCATTTCATAAAAGTTACCTATTTGATGAGTCTCTGTTGTCAGCAGTGACTCCTTCATCATGGTACAGATCTCTCAAAGAAAAATTAGATGAGAAGGTCATATATAAAATAATAAGCATATTGTTAGCAACTTCATCAACTACTAATGTTGAAAGGGTATTTTTAACTTTTGGACTTGTGCACAGCAACATTAGAAATAGGTTGGGAACAGCTAAAGCAGGAAAATTTTTTATATAAAATTCTTAATGATAATTTCAGTTTCGATTTTTAATGATGAATCTCTCTCTCTCTCTCTCTCTCTCTCTCTCTCTCTCTCTCTCTCTCTCTCTCTCTCTC
>JABUQX010142654.1:25000-28600 GCA_015478945.1 Trachelipus rathkii
ACAGAAACTCATAGAATTAATCAGTATGAACTCAATGATCTAGTTCGAGATCTATCATTGTCAAAGAAATAGGCAGAACTATTGGCATCTAGATTAAAGGGTTGGAATCTCCTTGAGAAGGGAACTACAATTTCCTCTTTTCGGCGACACGAAGAAGAATTCCGACGCACTTTTTCTCGGTAGACGGCAATTTAGTGTATTATACTGATGTTCATTTATGAGAGAATTAGGAGACTATCATGATCCCAAGGAATGGAGATTGTTTGTAAATTCTCCCAAACTCAGTTTAAAAGCATTGCTTCTTTTCTATGGAAATGTGAAACCTTCGACTGGTATTGCCTATGGCCATGAAAGAGACTACGACAACATGAAAATTTTGTTATCGAAAATACGATACGAACAGCATTCTTGGAATATATGCGGTGATTTAAAAGTTATAGCACTTTTGTTAGGTCTTCAACAAAGAAATACTAAATTTTGTTGTTTCCTATGCGAGTGGGATAGCAGAGATCGCAAAAATCATTTTGTCAAGAAGCAATGGCCTAAAAGAAATCTAATTTTTCAACCACTTGTGAAACCTGAACTCGTATATCTTCCTCCTTTGCACATCAAACTCGGGTTAAGGAAAAATTTTGTAAAAGCGATGGATAAAAGTGGTTCAAGGTTCCTATACGTAAATAAGAAATTCTCTAGGATTAGTGATGCTAAACTTAAAGAGGGTATATTTGTAGGCCCACAAATCGGGAAGCTAATGAAGAACCATCACTTTGATTAAAGCTTGAATAATATTGAAAAACCTGCTTGGAGTTCCTTTAAAAAGGTCATAACTGGGTTTCTAGGCAATATTAAGGCCGACAACTATGAAGAACTAGCTTCCGAACTCCTTCGAAATTATAAAGCAATGGGATGTAACATGTCCCAAAAATACATTTCCTTCATTCACACTTGGACTTTTTTCCTAACTGCAATCTAGGCGCTATAAACAATGAGCATGGTGAGTGATTCCACCAAGATATTTCAACTATCGAAAAACGTTATCAGGGAAATTGGAATCCAAATATGCTTGCAGGCTATTGTTGGGTACTTAAAAGGGATGTTCCTCAAGCAAACTACAGTAGAAAATCTTCAAAATCTACATTTTAAATTGTAGAAGTATATAGGTGAGTAAATTAACTAAAGCTTATCATTTTATGACAATATTAAATTTTTAATTTCGTATTACAAAAAAACCCTGCCTGTTACAACAAAATGGCATGCAAATTCGGAGAATCAGCACACAAAACTCCATAAGAAACACCCATTTTTACTCATTTAAGAAACTGTCAGCACTTCTTTGGCTTGTATACATCAATAATTTTAGTTTCCACAGCTTTAAACATTAATCCTGAAGATTTTCTGCACATCTTTGCCCAATTGATCCACTAAAACTTTTCGGCCCAGTTGTAACATTGTCCATTTTTCTGAAAATAGCTCTTAATGGCAGTTCATTCTGATGTAGTGCACATCCAATAATATGCAGTTTCCTTCCCAATAATTCTTCTAGTTTAACAACTAAGCCACTCTTATGGCCGGTATTAATTGCGGTATTATCAAGAAGGATAGCTTGGATACTGTCAATGCTATCATATTCCTGAAGAACATCGAGTGTCTCTTGAGCAAGTACATCACCGGTGGTGCCAATAGTGGGGACTGTTCTATGGGTCAAGTAGGTGCCAGAAGATTTTCCATCTTCACTAGTGAAGGTGAGGTGATGTTCTGATTCGACACTTTTTTTAAAGCACACGAAAATTCATCTTTACGTGAATCTATATTTTTATATGCTAGAGTGTGGTGGTCGACTTTACCATCCACACCAATACAAATGAACAATACAATGCCAATTTCATTGATGTTAATGTCAGGTTTTAGTAGGTATTTGATATCATGTAACAAAGCATTCGCAAGAGCTGCGCCTAGTCTTGAAGAGCATTCTCCTCGAACAAGTTCCATTGCATATCTGGGGAACTTCTTCGATTGTACTCATGACGTTTATCTCTCTTGTCTGTCATTAATGTTCTTTCTGAATTAAAATGAAACACATATCCTTTAAAATTGTAATATAAATATTATTTTGGTCGAATATATTGATTTATTAGTTACTGTATTTAACATAAGATGAAAGTAAATATTACAAAAAAACTTACCTCGCATTTAGATCCTTCTATATGTTCAGGTGACTCAGCAATCATGGAAGATCCTGGTAGCTGCTCAACCTGTTCTTGAGTAGGTTCTTGTCCCTGCTTATGTTTAGTCCTTCTTTGACGTTTGACAGCGGCTTACTGAAGACAGCTGATATGTTTCCTTGGGTCCTATTTTAGATCTCTGATCCCGTAGGTATGCTCTGTCTTCACGTGGTACCTTTGCACCTCGAGAGCAAACACATATAATATGTTCTTGAACACAGTGGTCAATCGTACAGAGTACGCGTGAATCACTGCAAGGTACGGTATCCAGGGAACAGTAACATGCGGAAATATCGAAAAGCCTATTCAATTTTGCATCTAGATTGTTTTTGGCACGTGTTTTACAATGCTTGCGATTAATATCTTTCACAAGAATAAGAAGGTCTTTTATTTTTTTATCTATGGATTTATCAGTATTTCTGCATTTATCCTTTTAGTTAACGAACTATTGTTAATCTCTTTAGTTGCCGTGAAATTAGTTGATAGTAATAATATATTAGTCTTCTATTGTGAATTTTACAGTTGGTGTTTATTAAATTATAGACCTGTAAACTTTTCCATAACAGGGTTCAGATTAGAGATAAAGGATTAATTTTAGACATTTATGATTTTGTTACTGAACAAAATCTATGTTCTTATTAAAACATTTACAGATTGACAGACGTAAACTTATATATATACCATATATATATATATATATATATATATATATATCTCCTCCTATATATATATATATTTATATATATATATATATGTATTATATAATAATATATAAATAAATAAACCTATGTGTATACTATATATATATATATATTTACCTATATTATATCTATATATATTATATATATATATAATATATGCTCTTATATATATATATTCTATATATATACTCTCTATATAATCTATATATATATATACTTTTCTAACTATATATCTATATACTATATATATATCTATATATATATACACCATATATATATATATATATCATCTCTCTACCACTATATATATATATACTATATTCAGAGTGAATCCAGTGCAATAGTCCGTAGTGAAAAAGAGTTATATAAAGCTGCTGACTCTTGAGACTTCTATTTTACCATAGTTTTATGTTGTTAAGTAAAATTTAATTTATATGTATATGTATTATATACCTTTACCACCTATATATATACCATACTACCTTTACCTACCTACCATTTACCACCTTCCCTTCTATACTACTACACATTCTTTTTATTAATATTGTGTCTTACTTCTATTATATTATGTGTGTCATAATCTTCTTTATTCTTATTATGTTCTTCTTTTATATTATTATATTTATATTCTTTATTTATTATTATTCTTTATTCTTATATTTCTTTTATTTGTGTAT
>JABUQX010142655.1:7500-12500 GCA_015478945.1 Trachelipus rathkii
ATATATATATATATATATATATATATATATATATATATATATATATATATATATATATATATATAGCGGAAAAGAAGATACGTTGTTAAATCAAGGCATGCACAATTACCATCCGTCGGTCACCCTACCTGACCGCACCTCGGTTCCTCCTACTCCTAGACCAGCAGGTTTTCTGCTTTTATTTCTTCTACTACACCTGAAAGTCCTCTACGTATCTTCAGCGATTCATCGCCTGGTGCGCCCTCAACACCCAAGGTGCCGAAAGGGTTGAGGCAATCCCAAAAAGGTGCTACCCCGCCCTAGTCGTTCTCAATTGCTTACTCCATATGCTGCTTCCCCTCCGGGAATTGCCAGCTGACACATCATTCCCAATATTACTTCCTGCAATCTACTACCTCCAAAGCTCTTACTGAGAAAAGAACCATTATTCATAGCGATGGATATGAAAAATCTTTAGGAGTTGAAGACCTTCCCCCAGTCTCGTTAATGAGAAATTGGTCCCTCTCGTTCAAGCTACTACCCGGAATCAAAGTTCCATCTTGTCACCCTTAACGTCCCTTGGAAACACCTCTTATTTCCACTCCTGATGAAATAAAAAACATATCGAAAGGCACTATTTATTCATTAGAACAGAAAAACGAAGATATTGCTGTCGTTTTAAGAAATCTCCAGCAGAATAGATTTCCCATTACAAGCGTTTACAGATTTCCCCCCACGTCCGGATTGTCCTGATACCTTAAATCTTCGTTTACTGGTGACTTTTAGTATCCCTTTTCCGCCTTCAAAGGTGAAAATAGTGTTTACAAGCTTCAGCTTGTACGTTTATTCCCCGACATACACGTTGCTTTAAGTGCCAGCTGTTTGGTCATCCCCGAAAATACTGTAGGTAACAGCATATGTGCCCGGTCTGTGGAGACGAATTTCCCATTCCATGTGAAAACACACAACACTGCAAAAACTGTGGAAGAACCCACAGTGTCTCTTCTTTAAAATGCTCGTCTTTCCTGTTTGAACAGGAGGTCTTGGAGTTATGTAGCATACAAAAATTGAGCTGGAGAGATGCCATACACCAACTCAAAGATAAATATCCTACAAGACAGGCAATCTTATGCTACAATTGCAGCAGCCCCCCTTCCTCCGCGTGTTAATCCACTGACACAACTTCCTTCCAGTAGAACTCTTCCCCGAAATCCAAGTGAAATTCAAACAGTTACTGCAACCTGCCGGGGTGCATTACCTATACTACAGATTTTTCAAATAGTCCAAAAAGAGCCTTGATCCATTCTCCAGTTTAAAATGCCATCAACAACCCTACTCCGAGCACTAGTTTTCAATTAACTAACAATGAAATTAAGTTGGTTTATCCAACACAAACGTTGAAGAATATTTCCTGCCAAGACACTATGGCCCGTATCCTCCCGATGAGTTCGTCAAACTCACGTAAGAGGCATGTATCTATGTCCCCTAATCCGCCTCCTACCATTACTCAAATTCCTGAAAAAGATGTTCCTAAACACAAAGAAATGATTAATCACCAAGCTAAATATTATTCGATAAAATACAAAACATCCGAATTGCTAAAACAAAACACACTGACCCCAGATGTAAAAAAATGCAAATAAGTCAATTTCTGAGACAAAAGCAATGACTTTAAAAGATTGCACCCAAACAATCACAGCTATCGAGCAACCGACCAACCAACTCTCTGATATCTTGCAGGATTACTCCAGCTCTTCTAATTCCTCCTATAACTCTTCATCTTTCAAATTTCCTATCTCAGCACTCCCTAAAGGATTCTATGCCTTAACTGATGAAATGGATCATAGTTCTCAAATGGAGCCTGATATAACGACCAACTTTCTCTCCAATGTTTCTTGCCCTTCAGAGAGATATGAATGGAAACCCATTCAACGCAAACACTGCAAGCTCTCCAAGCTTTCTAAATCTGTCGGAGGCAGTAAAGGGGACCCTTAGGTTCCCCATCTTAACTCAAATTGTCCAGTCTTTCAAAATCATTTACTTGATGACCCCACTGATAAAGTCTCTAGCGTTAGACCTATGTAACTCAATGGATCCCATATTGCATCCCAATATCGCAACTCCAACTTCCTTACATTAAAAATGATACTTTCCCTGTGTCACCTTCTTACACTGCCTCCATGGAAACATTCCCATATTCTCCATCCATTTCTGAATCTTGTTTGGCAGATGCTGATTTCGTTTCCATTCCTAAACATGAGAATTTTGGCTGCTCTTCCAACTACTAACCAAGTCCACACAATAAGATGAACTTGGTTGAACTCAACTTACCTCGCATTCATGGCGAAGATCATCCACCAAATACCGCTGAAAACTTGCCCCAAAACCGGTTGTACAATCCCAATCTCTGTTGTACGACTATTCATTACAACCAGGATTTGTTGCTCCTCCTCGTCGAGACCCACGTCTCAGCCTTTCTTCCCCATTTGAATCCACTTCCAACATTACCCCTAGCCACATAGAGACAGTTGTCTCAAAAAGACCATCCTCATAATATTTTTAACAAGATTGCATGGCCACTTTGCTTCAATGGAATTGTCATGAATACAACTCCAAATTTGAAGAACTTGTTCAACTAATAAACATATGTGCACCAAAGTGCATATGCTTGCAGAAGCTTCGGCTATGTTATCGCGACTTCTTCCAACCGTTGGAATATAAATCGCAGCTAACCTCTATAGAAAGAGGTGACAATGATAGGAGAGGTGCAGGAATACTCATTCATAAATCTATCCCCTATCCCTCTTCAAACTAGACTTCGTGCAGTGGCAGGACAGATTCATCTGTGCACCGACTGACCTTAATGTCTGCTCAATCTACTTGGCCTCGAATAGTGAGTTTACTAAAATCGACTTAGATGACCTTTTAAAGAAGCTCCCTACTCCGGCTGTTATACAAGGAGACTTCAACCATCACCACCCTTTATGGAGTGACTCTGTCACCTCGCCTAAGTCTAAGATCTTTATTGATCTTCTAACACCCGTTTCCCTGGGATGCCTTAACACAGGATTCCCAGCATATGACTATTTAGATACACACTCATCTTCCTGTATTGATATTTCTTTTGTCCCATTCTCTTATGGATCGCTTTACCTGGTCCCGCTTTGATTATTTATACGGAAGTGACCATTACCCATTACCATAAACTTGCACCGGGCCCAATGTTAAAACCCAATTCCAGCTGGCATTATGACCGAGCGGAGGGGGCTCCTTTTCATTAGGCCACAGTTATTCCACTTTCTCCCTTCAATAAGCCGTTTCCGACTATTGATGATGCCTTTAACTTCTTCCAACAAGTTATCACCACAGCAGCGGAAGCTTGCATTCCACTTTCTTGCACAGTTATTCGTTCGTCAACTCCTAGAAGGTTCCAAGAGTGTGCACAAGCTAATAGGGAGAAGAAAAAACTCTACAGGCAATACAAAAGAACCCGCACCACCCCAAACATGATTATTTTTAAAGCAGCTGCGGCGAGATCTCGTCGAATTAATCGCAAACACGTAAGCAATACTTTCGAACTTATACTTCGACTGTCAACTCCACAACTCCAATTTCTTCAGTGTGGAAAGTTGCACAGAAAGTATCTCCCCGCTGCAACAACTCTTCACCCACAGTCCTCCGTTATGGGCCGGATATAACCGATACGATCTTTTCTCCAGCAGCTGTTGCAGATACATTAGGTTATAGTTTTGCTAGCCGCTCGAGTTTTTACCGCTATTCAGAAGATTTTCAAAAGTTGAGAATTAATACTGCACCGAGAGACTTTTCAACAGCGAAAGTGGAAGATAAAATTGATAAAATGCAATAGGGAGGTGTGTGGTGTGTTGAAAGGCGCAAATTAGAGAATAAACGAGAGTACATCTAGATGGTTTGGTCATATGGAAAGGATAGATGACAGTCGGTTAGTTCAGTGGATGCATAGTGGTGAGTGTGTAGGGAATCTACCGGCTAGGAGATCGTAGGAAAAGTGGATTGTCAATAAAAGAATGCCTGAAGGAGATGAATGTGAGTTTTGCAGAGGCGAGAAGAAAGGTGCATAATAGGAGTAAATGGTGGGGATTTTATTAGGGAATATTTACTGTGGATCTGGCCCAGGGGGCGAACCTCACATTGACGAGATATCACAGTGAGAGTTCGTGCAGTCTCGTGATACATTAGGGTAAATTTTTCTAACTGCGATGAGTCCATCTGAACACATTGTACTTTAGATCTATACCTCTTACTCTGCACAGTAGTTTCGCAACTGTGCTTTAACACCGGTAGCAACATACCCTCATGCAGAATCATAACTCATTCAATACTTAATCTTTTTACATTCACCAAGGATTTAATTGCACCCGAGACCTTCCTACCATTCACAACTTTCCTACTTCACTCTAAATCAAACTTTCCCTTTTCACCCAACATATAACTTAAATATTTAAACTCAGATACTTGCTCCAATTGCTCACCATTCAACATGGTTTCCCGATGCCAATTTTTCTCACCTGCTACCAGGGTTGTGGAGTCGGTTCAAAAATTTTCCGACTCCGACTCCGACTCAGACTCAGACTCAGACTCAGACTCCGACTCCGACTCCGACTCCAACTCCACAACCCTGCCTGCTACCATCATTTACTCTTATCTATATTTACTTTCAAATCCCTCTACCAACCCTCACAAACTTTCTTCAAATTTGCCACATAAAATCAAATCATCAGCGTACAATAAGCAGGGCACACTCCACTCTCTTTCATTCTACCAGCCTCCTTTACCACTTCTACCTCTAATTCTTTCATCACCCCATCCATTCACAAATTAAATAGCCATGGAGACATAAGACATTCCTTCTCACTCCACTGTTAATATTAACCATTCACTTTCCATTCCATTAAATCTCACACAAGCTTCATTACTTCAAAATTGGCAAAGATACTTTTGATTTCATGAAGAAGTCTACCACTAACACCATATGTCACTAA
>JABUQX010142655.1:15000-16424 GCA_015478945.1 Trachelipus rathkii
AGAAACCATAAGGGGGGCATCCAACAATAACCCTCCATCTACCACTCCAATCATCATCACCTAGGTCCCTAGGAGATGGCGACTTTCGGTAATGGGACTGGTTCCTTCAGAACTCTTCAGCCTATTCTAATTTCAACTTTGTCTAACACCACATCTCTTGTTCTTAACTGAAAATCAAGTTCTTGAATGCTCCGACAGCAAACCCAACACCTATCTTCAATCTCTCTATCTTCAATTTTCAGCCAAAGGCTGATGTTGCGCACGCAACGATGACACCTGTTAGCATGTTTCTCATTGGGAGTCTTTTGAATTTTTTACTCTATGGTCTAGGATTTCACGTCAATTCTACAACTAGATTCATCCGTTCTGTCTATTATTCTAAAGTCTTTGACCATCTAAACTCTAAAATCAAAGCCCATTCTCTCGTTTTCTCCATTCTCAGAAATAATTATTTCGAGTAAATCCAATGTTAACAGCCGCCATTACACCATTCCGCCATTCATCTCCCTACCAGTCTCCCTTATCGCCTTACTAAATCTTTTCTTAACTCTCCAACCCTCCTCCTTAGACTGTTAAGTTTTTTTCCCTTCTCTGGGTTCCGCCCATCACCTTCTTATGTCTATATCCTCTTTTGTCACTTGAAGTCTTCAGCAAAAACAGCTCCACGTTTTTTGGCACCTTCGTGCTGCTGCTAACTGGGCGGACTTTTGGAGGACTATCCCAAATGGTCGACAGGAAAAAGGGTTCGACAGAACATAAAAAAAATTCTGTACAGCCCGCCGCAGGCGTTAGGTTAGGTTAGGTTAGGTTAGGTTAGGTTAGGTTAGGTTAGGTTAGGTTAGGTTAGGTTAGGTTAGGTTAGGTTAGGTTAGGTTAGGTTAGGTTAAGTTATGTTAAGTTAGGTTAAGCTGATGAAAACCAATACTAGGGGGATTTTGTGCATCCCTCCGGTCCAATCACCTGGTATGTGATCTTGCCACATGCGTGATCTTTTAGTCTTTTTCCTATCCCCTCATTTATCGAATTACTTATCTTATCTTTCAATCCTCTTTCAGTCCTTCTCCAAGACGCTTTCTATCTATCTATCTATCTCTTTCTATCTATCTATCGTCTTTCATATCTATCTATCTATCTATTTATCTATCTATCTATCTATCTATCTATATATCTATCTATCTATCTATCTATCTATCTATCTATCTATCTATCTATCTATCTATCTATCTATCTATCTATCTATCTATCTATCTATCTATCTATCTATCTATATATATATATATATATATATATATATATATATATATATATATATATATATATATATATATATATATATATATATATATATATATATATATATATATATATATAGATAATATATTTTATATATATATATATATGTATATATATATATATATATATAT
>JABUQX010142656.1:7500-10000 GCA_015478945.1 Trachelipus rathkii
AACTATCTTTTTTTCTGCATATCTTTCATAATGCATTGTCTAACTTAGTCTATCCTGACCAAACCTGACTAAACATACTAACCTAGCACATCTAGCTTATTGGGGATATGGCCACTTTCCTTATAGCTTTCTAACTATAATTCTTTCAACCTATCTTTCTTAATACATTCTCCAACTTAACCTAATCACACTCGACATAATTCCCTAACACACAAGCACACACGTACACATAGACACACACACGTGTAAAAATCACCTTAACCTATTTTTGTTATGTGTGTGGAGAACTTACATTTAAAACACTGCAACAATGTAGCTTGTCACCATTAGTTAGAAAGGCTTATGAATTGTACTTTGGATGTAAAGTTGGGGACCAGGATGAGTCATGGGCTCCATATGTATACTGCAATTCACGTTCTAGGAATCTGAGAAACTGGTTAAAAGGAAAACGTAGCCGTATGATATTTGCTGTACCTATGATTTGGTGTGAACCGACAAATCACGTAACGGATTGTTACTTCTGTTTGAAAAATGTGCAGGGTTCTCTTCAAAATCAAACATTGTGTCCAGTATCAAACCTACACACCGCAATGTGTCCAGTTCCTCATTCAGATGATCTTCCTGTCTACACCTCCCGATGAATTTACTGTTGACTTTGAGGATGACCTCTCGATCATGTCACAAGGTATCAAAATCCTGACTTTGAACCATCAATATATATATGACATGTCACACCATGAAATCACACAGGAGGAGCTTAACGATATTATACGAGATCTAAAGCTCTCACCAGACAGAATTGCTGGCTTCTAGGTTCAGGGCTGGAATCTATTAGAGAAGTTGTAAACATTAGTTCATTAAGAGGCAGACAGAGACAGTTTTGCAACTATTTTGCATAGAAAGATGGAATTGTATATTGCTGTAATGTTAATGGCCTTGGGACAGGCATTGGGACATGAGTATAAATCAACAGAGTTGCGCCTGTTTATGTTGATTCCTCTAAACGTAGTCTCAGGCAGGTGCTGCTCCATATAAGTAATGTTTTTTCGTCTGTTCCTGTAGCATATTCTACAAATAAAAAGGAAAGGTACGAAGTTATGAGTTCTATACTTAACCTAGTTGAGTACACAACATTTAAATGGCAAAGTGTGGGGACCTGAAAGTCATTGGACTATTAACAGGCATGGAACAGGGATACACAAAATTCTGCTGCTTCCTCTGCAAATGGTACAGCCGCGACAGAAAAAATCACTACATTCGGAAAAAAGTGGCCTCAAAAACATGATTTCAATACTGGGACCAAAAACATATCACACATCACCTTTGCACAATAAACTTGGTTTGATGAAAATATTTGTAAAAAGCTCTTGACGAAGGTTAAGTTAAGCTAGGTTAAGTTAGGTTAACTTGCGTAGCTTACCTAGCCTAACCTATCCTAACAACTTAACTTAACCTAACCTAAACTATATTATACTAAACAAATATTAAAGAAAAATACCTGAAACTGAAATTAAGTGGAGAGATTATATATATATATATATATATATATATATATATATATATATATATATATATATATATATATATATATATATATATATATATATATATATATATATATATATATATATATATATATATATATATATATATATATATGTGTGTGTGTGTGTGTGTGCGTGTGTTTTCTGTGTTGTTCCTTAGCATATTCTACAAATACAAAGGGAATGTACGAAGTTATGGGTTCTATACTTAACCTAGTTGGGTACACCAACATTTAAATGCCACATTTGTGGGGACCTGAAGATCATTAGACTATTAACGGGCATGGAACAGGGATATACACGAAATTCTGCTGCTTCCTCTGCAAATAGTACAGCCGCGGCAGAAAAAATCACTACGTTTCAGAAAAAAGTGGCCTCAAAGACCTGATTTCAATCCTGGGACCAAAACATATCACATAAACCACTAGTGAATCCGCAGTTTGTCTTTCTTCCACCTTTGCATTAAACTTGGTTTAATGAAAATATTTGTAAAAACTCTTTACAAAGAAGGTGTGGCATTCTTTCATCTCATACACAAATAAACAAATTTAAGGGAAACAAAAATAAAAGAAGGGGTTTTATTAGCCCCCCAAATTAAAGCAGTATTCGAGATGGAGAGTTCGAAAGGGAAACTGTCAGAAGGACAAAAAAACGATCTGACTAGCATTCAAATCAGAGTGCTTAGGTTCCTTGGAAATGAAAGCTGAAAACTATGAATATCTTTTACGTTAAATGTTGAATTGCTTTCGTGATATAGGTTTTAATATGTTTTAAAACTACACTTTATGGACTCGCATCTGGACTTCTCTCCCCCTTCCCCAACCTTGGCGCAATTGGTGATGAGCATGGTGAGAGGTTTCACCAGGACATCTCTATGTTTGAAAAAAGCTTTTCAGTTGGCGATGGAATGAAAGTATGCTTGCTGAATATTGCTGGTGTCTTATCAGGGACACACC
>JABUQX010142657.1:0-11396 GCA_015478945.1 Trachelipus rathkii
TACAGTATTACTTCGTTCCGTTTTTCGTTGTGTTTAACCGTTTTCGCATTTATACGTGAAACGCTTTCGCGTTTTCATTACCACTTCAATATATATATATATATATATAAATATATACGTTTATCTCGATATATATATATATATATATATATATATATATATATGCTGGGGATCTGAGTAACTTCGTTAAATTGTAGACTCCTGACGTTATTTTTCTCGGATGTATTCATGTTCTTCCTGAATTAAAATGAAACACACATCCTTGTAGTTTGTAATATAAATATTGTTTTGGGCGAATTTCGATATATATATATATATATATATATATATATATATATATATATATATATGTAACTCTTGTCCTCTGCTACTATATATATATATATGTTTATATATAAATTCGAATATATTGATTTATTATTTACTGTACTTAAAATAAGATGAAAGTAAATATTACAAAAAAAAAAAAACTTAACTCGCATTTAGATCCTTCTATATGTTCAGGTGATTCAGCAATCATGGTAGCTGCTCAACCTGTTCTTGAGTTGGAAGTTCTTGTCCCTGCTTATGTTTTGCCCTTCTTTGACGTTTGACAGCAGCTTTATCTACTGAAGACAGCTGATATTTTACCTTGGGTCCTATTTTAGATCTCTGATCCCGTAAGTATGCCCTGTCTTCACGTGGTACCTTTGCACCTCAAGAACAAGCACATATATGTTCTTGAACACAGTGGTCAATCGTACAGTGTACATCAATTCAATTTTGCATCTAGATTGTTTTTGGCACGTTTTTAAAATGTTTGCGATTAATATTTTTCACAAGAATAAGAAGGTCTTTTATTTTTTTATCTATGAATTTATCAGCAATGGTAATAGTAGACGAGAGGGGTGTCACAACCTTTTTTTATGAAAATCACAGGATATACTCTAAAAAAAAAATAATGAAGAATAGTGAAAACGAAAATCGTCGCTCTCTTTAGGAAAAAAAGTTAATCCTCTCAAAGTTATTAAAATCCCATAGGATTTTCTTATGTAAAGAAAAATAATTTTTTTGAAAATCACATGATATACCCTTAAAAAATAGTAATGAAGAATAGTGAAAACAAAAATCGGTAGTCTCTTTAGGAAAAAAAATTACAACCTTTCAAATTTTAAAATTTTCCCATAAACTTTCTTATAAAAAGAATTAGTGGGCCTCTTGCTCGGTTAAGGGCCGTCCTAGTTCAGGTTATGATAAGATTTGTTAATTCTACATAGAGTTTCTTTGCGTATGCCTAACAAAACTTATCATAACCTGAACTAGAGGACCTGAAATGAGACCTAACCTGGATCGATCCATATTGAAAAATCTATGGGAGTTTTAACAACTTTGAGAGGCTGTAACTTTTTTTCCTAAAGAGAGCGACGATTTTCGTTATACTATTCTTCATTATTATTTTTTAGAGTATATTCTGTGATTTTCATGAAAATCGGGGGTGACATCCCTCTGCTCTACTATTACCAGCAGCCGTAACAGGTATTCTTGGATTCAATGTACACCAAACATATTTTATATCCTTTTTAATTTGCTGAACAACCACTGATATATCAGAGTTAGGGTTCACTTGAGTAATGTGATAATAATACTGGAATAATCTTCCTGTAAGTATATGGTTCAGTCATTATTATTTCACATGGTCAGCACCATAGTTTTCCTTAACTAGGTTTCTGATTAGAGGTATAGGACGAATTTTTGGAACTTTAATGATTTTAATCAAAATTAACAAAGACTTAGCAGTTTACTGATATAAAAATATTTACGATTTGAACAGACATAAAGCCTGTAATATATATATATATGATATATATATATGAGCAGTTATATATATAGGTTATATATATATATATATATGGGAGTTATTACAGCAGCAGCAAAGAGTTGGTTATGGCTACATACATATTATTGGTTATTATTATTAATATTATTATTATTATTACATATATATTATATTATTATTATATACTTCTATATATATATATTATTATTACATATTATTATTATGTTATTATTATTATTATTATTATTATTATATTATATATATTATATATATTATTATATTATTATTATATTATATTACTCTTATTATATTATTAATTAATGCTATTATTATTACATATTATTATATTATTAATATTATATTATTATACATGATATATATTATATATGATATATTATAATATATTATGTGTACATATATTATATACATACATATATAATAATATATTACATATTATATTATTGATATATTATATATTATATTATTATACATATTATATTATTGCTATTATTATTATTATTATTATTACATATATATATTATTCTTTATTTATAGATATTGTTATTATATATACATATATATTATTATTATTATTATATATTATTATTATTATACATATATATATATTATATTATTATTATATTATTATATATTATTATTACAACTGTATACATATATATATACATAGTTATATACATATATACACATATATACGTTATTATTATTATGGTTATTATTATTATTATTATTATTATTATTATTATTATTGATATCGGTATATATATATATATTGTATAAGATATTATTATATATATGATATTATTATTATTATTATTATTATATATGAGAGTATATGTTATATGTTATTATTATTATTACATATTATTATTATTATTATTATTATTATTATTGTTACATACATATAAGTTATTATTTACATGTAATACATATATATTAAGGTTGGCTGTTATTATACATATTATTAAAGATACATATTAATATTATGGCTATTACATTATATATATATATATATATATATATATATATATATATTATACACACTATATATACTGGTCAACATATTTGTAATTTGAAAAAATTTCCTAGCTCAAAATTGAAAAACATTTTACTAATTTTTGGTCGAGAAACATAAATTTGATAAAAATTGTATGTTTTCGCTCTGATTCTGAAGATAGTTACATATTGGAGGATACTGTAGAAATTATATTTTAACTATCGAAAAGATATCAATTGAAGCTCTTAATGTCAACATAATCTTTTCATGTCTATCATAATCCCCTAAATTTCATGTAACATTAATCTTTTCATGTCCTCTATGTAATCTCCTTTTCATGTCATTATAATCAGTAACCACACATTTTAATGTTTAATCTCTTTGAATGACATCTCTTTGCTACTGGCTTGTGAAGGTTTCTGGAGCGTCTCTTGTCACTGTCCAGCAATAGTCCGCAAGCATGTTACCATTTACCTTGATACCTTCTTTCCATTCTAGATATATCTTGATGAAATCGCTCACCATGTTCGTCGCTCACGGCGCAATTGTCAGGGAAGAAGTCCAGGTGAGAATGTAGAAAATGGATCTTGAGTGACATGTTGCACCCTAATTGACGATACGTTTTTAGAAGTGTATCCACAATATAAACGTAGTTATCAACCCTTCGATTTCCTAGGAAGCCATGAACAACATCTTTAAATGATTTCCATGCTGCTTTCTCATGGCCAGCAAGAACTAGCTCAAAGTTAACATCCTTAAGAAGTTTACGAATTTGCGGCCCAACGAAGATGTCTTCTTTAACTTTAGCATCACTGAATTTTGGAAATTGTTTCTTTCTTTTTGAGGTATTGAAAACCTTCTCCATCCTGGTCCATTCCTTCACAAAGTTTTTCCTGAGTCCAAGTTTGATGTGTAAAAGTGGCAAAAGAATTTTGTTTCTCTACCAGAAGAGGATGCTGGACATTTTTCTGACCTGGCAAGAGATTTTCCATAGCTGGCCAGACCTTACGTTTGTAATGAGAAGACCTATATCGACTATCCCAGTTACAGAGGAAATAGCAGTACTTGGTGTATCCCAATTACATGCTCAACAGTATTGCAATGACCTTCAAGTCTCCACAGGTGCCAGCGATTTGTCCGTATTAATCAATAGTAAGCACTTCCATATCTGCGCGCACCCGGCAACATAGAATCCAAACAGGACCGGAATGGAAGAAATCCCAATGCATAATATCTTTTCAACTGTCCAAACGCACCATCGTAACCAGACATCCATGAGACTCGGCCCACTTGCTGAATACTGATCCAGATCGCAAACGGCATCCCACTGATCAACACTTAGATCATAGGTAGAGACCCATCCTTTGAAGTTGACGCCGGAAAACCACTTGACCCAGGTAATTCCAAATAAACATATCCCAGCTTGACAAAACAATTTTGCCTGCAAGATTCTTAAGTGTCAATCACAAAATCCGGATCATTGGAAGGACAACGTGGTTCCTCACTTCCACAATCCTCAGCTATGTCTGACTCCAGATTGTAGTGTACTGGAGGAATTGGCAGGCAAACTGTCTGCATGGTACTGGTAGGGATGGCTGACGGGAATTTAGGGTACTTTACAGCGCCTTTTTTTCCTTGACATGCCATGACTGACGGGAGGTATCATGCAGAAATAGCAATAGTTTACATGATTTGAGGGCTCCCTCCAAATTATTGGAATGGCAAAAGGCATACAATGTATTGTTTTGTTCATCCATCCGCGTAGGCGCACAGCACATGTATTGCAGACAATGTGAGCCCAGTGCTTGTCCTGGTCTCCTAACTGGATAGCGAAATATGCGCGATATGCAGCCTTTATGATTGGAGTAATCTGACGTTTTTGGTCAGAAAAAGTAACCAGACCACACACGTAACAGAAACTGTCCACCGAATTTTTACAATGCCATGGCATTCTCGTTACCTTTAAACTCGTAACTGATATCCACCAACTGAACGTCATATTATTACTATTATTGCTGGGTTGTTATTGGTTATTATTACATATATATATTATTATTATATTACATATATGGAGAGAGAATTAAAATTAAAACAGAAGAATTAATTAGTACACCACCCATTCATAACTGAGACCTTTTGGTGATAGGCTACAAAACTGTTAAGTACAGCACCCATACATAGTTGAGACTTTTTCGTGATAGGTTACAAAGTTGTTAACATATTATTGGCTTTAATAAACATATACATATTATTAATATGTTATGCTATCCAGTATATATTATTGTTACATACATATATATATATATATTATTATTGCTATATATTATATAATACATATTGTTATTGCATATATATATATATATACATATACATGTTATATTAGATTTCATATTACTACTATGTATATATATATATTATTATTATATTATATGATAGCATATTGTTATATATTACATATTATTACATATATATATATATATGAAACCAATTTATGTTAGCATATATATATAAGATATATTATATATATAGTTATATATTATTATTGTTAATATTATTATTACATATTATACATATTATTATATATTATGTACATACATATTATTATTATTATTCATTACTATATTATACATATTACTAATATTGGTTAGCAAAGCATATACATATTACGCGCGTTATTATTACATATTGCTGTTATTATTAGCTATTATGGTTGGCTGGCTAGATATTATTATACGTATGTATAAACATATTATTATTGGTTACTACATATATGCATATATTGGTATAGATAGTATTAGCCTTTTTTGTAAAATTGTTTTCCATTAATAATATTAAGGTTATTATTATTATTATTATATGTTACAAGTTTAAGGAAATGTAAGAAGATATTATACATATACATACATACATATTGTTGGTTGTTATATTGTTACAGCTAGCCAGGCCAGCATATGTTGAGCATATATTGTTGGTGCCTATTGCTGGGCTGTTGGCTATTGCTATAATATACATATAGTTAGCATATATTATTATTATTATATATTTCATATATATTATATTGTTATAGTTATTGTATATATTATTATTATTATTATTATTATTATTATTATTATATTATTATATATATATTTGCTATTACATATTATTACTATTACATATATGTATGCATATATATTATATGTTATTAAAAGAAAGAAAGAAGAAGAGCATATATATACATATTATATATATACATATTATTACATATATATATTATTACATATACATTAAATATACAAAGTTGTTGTTGGCTATTGTTACATTGTGCAGCAAACATGCATATATTAAGATATATTACTGTTATTGTACATATATATGCTGTTGGTTATATATATTATTGTTATTGTTGCATTGTTGGTTAATTAATTAGTTGGTTATTATTATTATTATAACACATTCATATACATATATATATTATATATATTGCCATATTACATATTATTACATGTATATTGCTATACATTATTGTTGGTATTATTTCATTGGCTATACATGCTACATATTGGCTGTTGTTGGTTTCCATAGCATATTATTACTAGAGTTGCAGCAACAGCGATATTAGTGCTGAAGCTGGAGCTGTTATACATAAGGCAGCTATTATTGGTTATATACATATTATATATTATATTATTACAGAAAAGATAAGGGCATATATATATATACAAACATATATATATATATATAGCATATATATATATATATATATATATGTTATATATATATATATATATATATATATATATATATATATTTAACAAGAAAATACACGCATCTACATGTTAGCACAGACAACTAACTGTAGGTTCCCAATTGCTGTCTGTACATTTGTAACGTTGCCATGCCTCACCATATACCGAAGTGTTATATGGTCTGTGTATTTAATTGCAATAAGAAGTACTTTCATATTTGCATACGTTTCTTTCATATGCATAGAATGTCCAATAGGAATTGAAGGAAGAGAATTGCCATTATGTAGCAATACAGCTTTTAAACTTATCTAAATGCAAAGCATTCATCAAACCAGGCACATCACAACAGGCAACAAGAGAATTTTCATTTCGAAAGTATTGATTCAGATCGTGTTGGCGATTCCTGTATGTGGATACATTAACATTAGGTAGTAGGAGATTCCTTTCTTGAAGCTTTGATGCCAAAAGCTCTCATTTGACTTTAGGTAGGTCTAGGTCTCGAATTAAATCATTTAATCCAGCTTGACAAAACAATTTTGGCTGCCAGGATTCTTAAGTGTCAATCACAAAATCCGGATCATTTGATGAGGAAGGACAAGGTGGTTCCTCACTTCCACAATCCTCAGCTATGTCTGACTCCAGATTGTAGTGTACTGGAGGAATTGGTATGGGCAAACCGTCTGCATTGGGGTACTGGTAGGATGGCTGACGGGATTTTAGGGTATTGACATGCCATGACTGACGGGAGGTATCATGCAGAAATAGCAATCGTTTACATGATTTGAGGGCTCCCTCCAAATCATTGGAATGGCAAAAGGCACATAATGTATTGTTTTGTTCATCCATCCGCGTAGGCGCACAGCACATGTATTGCAGACAATGTGTGGAGCCCAGTGCTTGTCCTGTCTCCTAACTGATAGCGAAATAGCGCGATATAGCCTCTTTTTTTAGATTGAGTAATTCATCAGCTTTTGGTCAGAAAGTAAATCAGACCACACACGCAACAGAAACTGTCCACCGAATTTTTACAATGCCGTGGAAAAGCTTATTTTTAAATCTCAAAAAATTATTTTACTAAATTGAATGCAAATATATATATATACATATTATTATACATATATATATATATATATATATATATTATTATTATTGTTATTATTATTATTATATTATTATTATTATTAGTTATATATTATTGTTATTATTATATATTATTATATTATATATTATTATTATTATATATTATTACAAAATTATTATTATTATTACATATATATACATATAGCTATTATTATTATATTATGTTGTTATTATATGCTAAATATGGTTGGTTATTACAAGAAAGAGCAAAGAAGATATACATATATTACATATATACATTACAGATATTATTGTTATTGGGAAGGTGCATGCTATTACTGTTGTTACATATATACTACCTAGTACATATATTATATATGATATCTATATATACATATATATTATTATATGATACAAATGTATTGTTATTATATATATTATTATATTATTGTATATATATTATTATTATATTTAATATTATTTATTACATATTATTATTATTATTACATACGAAAAGTTTAAAGTAGTATATATATTATTATTATTATATTATTATTATTATTATTATTATTATTATATATATATTATATTATTATTATTATTATTATTATTATTATTATTATTATTATTCAAACAAATACATGCTTTCATAGAATAGAATTACTTAAATCACATATTAATATATTATTAATAAGCTATCGTGTTTAAAGCAGATACAATACGTCATTAAGGTTGGCTATACTGATATGGTTGTTAAGATAGCAAATGAATATTGTTGGTTATATATACATATGGTTATTGGTTATTATTATTGGTTAAGTTATATATTATTGCTATTATTATATATTCATGTATAAATATACATACATATACATACATTTCTTTATACATATATATTATTATTGGTTATTATTATTATATATATATTATATATATATATTGTTAAGTTATATTATTATTACATATGGATATATTACATACAATATTATTGTTGGCTATTACAATACATAAGGCAGTGATGGGCTGGCATACATATTGCTACGTACAAATTACATATAATATTATTATTAATATTACACATATTGGTTATTATATATATATATATACATATATATTATTATTTATATATATATTATTATTATTATTATTATTATATATATTATCTATATTATTATTATTAAGAAGAAGAAAAATATATTATTATTACATATATTAATAGTTATTATTATTATATATTATTACATATATATATTATTATTATACATATTATTTATTATTATTATTATTGCTATACGTACGTATATCACACACATATACATATTATTATTAATGTATATATACATATTATATTATATATTATTATAGATGATATATACATATATTATTATATATTATTATTATTATTATTACATAATATATTATATAAACATATATACATAGATATATATATTATATTACATATTACATATGGCAGAGCAGTGGCGTTATGATGAAAGAGTGAATGGAGGTTGGCTGGCTGGCTGGCTGTTGTTGTCATTGCAAGGCGCTGTTGGCCACAGGTACAGCGTTGCTGATATTATACAGGCAAGTTGGTATAGCTGGCGCGCGGCGTTACATCGTTATATATATATATACATATTATTATTATAGTTATATTTACATATTATTATATATATATATATATTATATTTATATATTATTATTATATTATTATTATTATTATTATTAATATTATATTATTATTATTACATATACATACAATACATTGATTGATATATTAGCTATTATATTACACAAACGACATTATATATATATATATATAGCAGCATATATATATATATATATATATATGGTTGTTGTTATTATATATATATATATATATTAAGGGTATAAGTGTTGTTAAGTATATATATAAGTATATGTTATTATTTGCACAAGAAAATACACATGTAGCATTCCACATGTTAGCACAGACGACCAACTAACTGTAGGTTCCCAATTGCTGTACATTTGTAACGTTGCCATGCCTCACCATATACCGAAGTGTTATATATTTACAATGTGTATTAAAAGGTAATATATGTATTTCATTACTTTACATAAATTCTTTTAATATATTACATTAATCATAACTATTATGTGCTTTTATTCCTAATAATAAAGTACCAATTATGATTCGTCAAAGAAATATTTCAAACCAACCGCCAAATTTCATAAGTGGCAATATCTTGAAACGACGAGCTAATTCGAAATTTTCAAAGTCATTTTCGTTTTCTCCATGTTGAAATGATGAGGAAATAACAATTTTGAATTTGGAAAATTTTTCACTGTTGACCAGTGTAATTAATAAAAATTAAGAGAGCAAATCACATCACTTCTTTATTTGAAATTCTAACCATTTACAACATGTACAAAATATTTGACGTGATTATGTGGCACATTTTAAAAAGATTTTTGATGACCCTGATGACTCAAATACGATTTATTGATGAGTCACTATGACGGAGATTTGAGGGAGGAGATGCAAGGTTAAGCTGGAGTATTGGGGGTCAATTCAGCAAGCAAGATTACGTCACATTTCTCTCAAATTTGGTTGGGCTTTATTTCTAATGCAGTTAAAGATACTTTTACCTAACGATTCCTGAAATTAGCACTGAAAAAAGTGTAATGCTGAAAGTGCACGCTGTTGCTGTTGTTGCTGTTACATGGTTAAGTTGGTGCCATACAGCATATGTTGCTGGTTGTTGTTATACATATTATTACATGGCATGCGTATATATTGAGCATGGCTATTACAGTATTACAGTTACGCGCTGCTATGGCTATTGTTATTGTTATTATTATTATTGCTATTGGCTATTGGCTGGCTGCTATGCCAGCAGCTTCAAAGAGAATAAGAAGAGGAAAGGCAGTTTTACATATGTTGTTAAAGATATATATATATATATACGTATATTGGTTGTTATTGTTATTATTATAATATATTACTGGCATATATATATTACTACATATAATATATATATATATACTCGCTTAAGAATTTTGCGAGCAAAAGTTACTCGATTTCAAAACCTTTGTAAATATACCTAGACGTTCTATTGGAATCCTATTATTTCAAAATCTATACTTACACCGTCATTAATACACATACTCCCATATATAGAGATTTATTGGTAAAAGTTTTTTCAATTCCCCATAGAGTATTTACATCTCGCATAACCATAAGAGAAAAAAAATTTTTTTAAACTTTTAAGAACTCTTATAAAAAAAAAAAAGGAAGAAAACTACAAATTCTGGAACTGTTAGCATCGAACTTTTTCCGATTCCAGTCTCACTACTTTTACATATACAGAGCAAAAAAAAAAAAAAAAAAAAAAAAAAAAAAAAAAAAGAGGAGAGAATGAAATCAAAATAATAGCCAGAACCCCGCTGACATTAAAAATTATCTGCCAACAAAACTGGGGTCAAATTTCGGCCAAAAAAAAATTTGAGAAAAATGAAATGAATACTGACATCACTATGAACATTAACTGTATATATATATATATATATATATATATATTATATATATATATATATATATAAGTTATATATATATATACACTTGAAAGATATTATATATATATATATATATATGTTATTATATAGTATATATATAATGTTATTATATATATAAATATAAATATATATATATATATATATATATATATATATATATATATATATATATATATATATATATAGTTAAGCATAAGGC
>JABUQX010142658.1:0-7500 GCA_015478945.1 Trachelipus rathkii
GTTGTACGCCCCGTCAGTTTTGGGTTTGGTGTTTAACCGTTTTCCCGCGGTATCATTGACGCTGCGTTTTTCGTGCGCCGCTTCTGAAGAGTGACACAGAATACCCAAACCAAGCGCAGCACAAACTATTGCAGTAGTTATTACTTACGAAAAACCAGCGATAAGCAACTTACTCTAGCATTTTATAAACATCAAAACATAATCAGTTTGGAAGTTAGATTATGGGAGAGAAATAATGAAACAGCAGTATTTGAACCTACATCATTTGGATTCTACATTTCGGGCCTAACGCAGCTGAAATATATGTTAGAGGTACGTAAGCGAATGTTAATACAGCTGAAGAAGACATATGTGTTATCTAATTACGTAACCGTAATTCATTACATGTTATACCAAGAATACTACACATTTAAGAAAACCCTGATCGATGATCCTACGGTTATCATCGATCGCTTCCTAAGTTCTATAGACGTACAGAAATTCATTTATCTACTTAGAAAACATTGGCAAGAAAGTATTTATGCAGGTGACCCAGAATGTAAATATACTATGATATCTGAGCGGGAACTTTTTACGTATGTGTTAACGGTATTATTGAGATACGAAACTATATCATCGATAATGATATAAATGATTGGCACATTTGCAAAGATTTAGAGAATTTTAATATAAAATAATCATAAACATTATGTGGAAGTGTTATATATAATAATATTCCTGTATTATATTTAATGTGAACCTTATATATAAACTATAATTGTAAATATATTTAACACGTTTGTATATATTTAATATCCTTATATATATATATATATATATATATATATATATATATATATATATATTATATATATATATATATATATATATATATATATATATATATATATATATATATATATATATATTTTAATAAGTACGTAATATAATGATTATTAAAATTCTAATTATATAGTAAAGTTTTATTATCCTTATTTTACTTTCTTAAATAAATATTTTACATGCCATATTAGAGTTTAAATAAACATTAGGTTGGATATGAAAACATTATTTTTACATGTAAAATAAAAAACGATAAAATAATTCTCGACCAATCACATACAAGGTCTATAGAGATAAGGATTACTCCGGCCACTCCCAAGAAATGTAAACATTTCCTTCTTACCCATTAAAGGATCTTACCGATCCAGCATGTTTCAGTTTGAAATATATTTATAAAATAATAATAACATTGATTCTCGATTTTTGTCTATACTGGAATTACCTTTTGACCTGGTATTAGGCTTAAATCAGCCTGGGATACAAGGCTTATCCTAAATTTAAGACTAAATTTGGCCTAATGTAGTTATTGCACCACATTTTACAGAAAAGGTCAGTTTGAAATATATTTTGACCTGGAATTAGGTCTAAATCGCCCCGGGTTACCGAAGGATTATCTAAATTTATAGGGCTAAAGTAGTTATTTCAACTCATTCCATTTTACAGAGAGGTCAGTTTCGTATCTGCAAGGAGTGCGGGTTGTTGTGTTTTCTCGTGTTGGATTGTCAATGTACATAGATAATAATAAAGAAAATCCAAATTATTTAAAAACTTTGAAATATTTTTAGTTAACATCAGGCAGGCCAATATAAATGTAAGTGAATGTTATTTTTAAATAAACTTGAACCAGTTTAATAAAATACATTATGTTATGAGAAGAACTTATTTTGTTATTTTTATGCCATTACATGCTAAAAGATGATGTAAAAACGGTAAATTCAATAGAGAACTAAAAACGTAGCTTAACTTGGTGTAGGGGTGCTAGGGTTGACCTTACTGATTTTCTGATTTATTGTGCTTTAAGGTGCGTAAAATATATGTTTTTAATAAAATTTCATAAGATTTTGCAAAAATTATTTTAAAACTTGTTAGTTATAATTATAAACAAAAGTATTAACAATTAATAATAAATTCTTTGTTAAAGATAATGATTGATTTATTATAGAAGTTTAAGAAACTTTGAAATAATTTAGTTATATTTGAATGAGTAATATAAATGTACATTGTTTAATTAAAATGTTTTAATAAATTATACATTATATGTGTAAGTGAGTGTGTTGTGTATTATTGGTGTGTAAGTGAATGTGCGTGTGTGTGTGTGTGTGTGTGTGTGTGTAGGAAGTAAATCTATATTGCGACTGTAAATCAAATCTGTGTGTGAAAAGAGAGTAAAATCTGTGTGTGTCGTAAAATCTGGGTGTGTGGAGAAATAAGAATCTGTGTGTGTATGTGTGTAAAGTAAATCTGTGTGTGGTGTGAGTAAATCTGTGTGGTGAGTAAATCTGTGTGTGTGTGTGTGTGTGTGTAAGTGCAACGTACACGACTTTCTGGGTAAAAGTCAAAAACGATAGTAAAAAAGATCAGTGTATCATAATGAATGTGTTGTGCAAGTGTAAGTGTGTGTGTGTTATTGTTGTTATTGTATTGTGTGTTCATGAGAGTTGTATAAGTGGAAACGATTAATAACAATAGGCACAAATTAATAACAATAAATATAATAATAAAAATAGCTAAAAACTAAATGAAAAAAATTAAAATAATAAAATAAAATACAGAAAAGAATAAGAATAAAAATAAATTATTAAAAAAAAATAAAATAAATAAGAAAAGAGGAATTATAAAAAATAAAAACTAAAGAATAAAAATAATAGTTATAAAGTTCATGATGACAATATTGTAATAAAATAATAAATAAGATCAAAGAATAAAAAATAAACATAAAAATTCCTTTTAAGTCAAAACTGAATTACTTATACAACTACAAAGTAAAAAAAAAATGAAAAGAAAAAAAAAAAATCATTAATTCACAAATAAAAATAAAGAAATAAATAATAAAAGTAAAATAATAAAATAAAATAAAAGAATAAAAAATAATAAAACTAAAAAGTATTAAAACAGTAAAAGTAATAATAAAATTATAAAAAATAATAATAAATAAAAGTATTAAACAAAATAAAAATAAGAAATAAATAAAGTGTTAATCAGATATGTGAGTTAAAACAGTAAAGCAGATAGTTAAAGCAGTAAAACAGAGAGTTAAAACAGTAAAGCAGATAGTTAAAGCAGTAAAGCAGAGGTAAGTTAAAGCAGTAAGGCAGAAAGTTAAAGCAGTAAAAACGATGCAAAACCAAGCATAATACTAATCATGAATTAAACTACCTCTATTAGTTACTAGATTTATAACTTAAGGTATCTCAAAATGAATGAATTTAAAGCAGTAAAAGCAGATGGTTAAAAACATTAAGCAGATGGTTAAAGCAGTAAAACCAGATGGTTAAAGCAGTAAAGCAGAGAAGTTAAAAGCAGATAAACAGTAAAACAAAAATTTAATCCCTTAAGTATCACACTGATTTACTGCTTTAAAGTATAAATCAAGATAATTCAAACAGTAAGCAGATAGTTCAGAAAAAAATAATTAAAACCGAAGATTAACGATAAACAGGAAGTTAAACGGTATGAATCAGTTAATGTTAAAGCGAAGTTAAAGTAAAAGCAGGAGTTGAAAACGATAAACATGAAAGTTAAACAGAACGTAAACAGTAAAAACAAAGTATATAATCCGCCCAGGTGTTGGTAATAACCTCTATTGATCTATGATTTATACTGATTAAGAAATATAAGTATATGTTTTAATATTTTCGTACAATGTGGTAAATAGATAAACTCTGTAGTATATTTGAAATGAGAAATAAAAATGAATGACTTATAGTATATATATATATTATATTTTTCATTCGGGCGGGGATATTTGCCTGGCGCGGCGAACGGGTACGCGATATGTGCGCCTGCGACGCCAGCGAGCGGGTACGCGACGTGCGCCTGCGGGCGCACGCGGCGCGCGGGAACGCGGAAATATTGCGCCTGGGGGCTGGCTGTCTTTGCGCGGAGGGCACATGCGGCGCCCTGGTGTTCCATGATCTAGGGGTAGACATTAATATTAACTCTGTTCTATGATGTGGCGTGGAGATGAGCCATCAAAGGTGATTTCATAAAGATGATCAGTATCAATATAGATGTATCAAAGATGACGGCATCAAAGATGACATCATCAAAGATCAAAGTTGAGGCATCAATGCTGAGGCGTTAATACTGAGACATCAAAGTTGGGGCATCAATGCTGAGAAAAATTTATGCGAGGAGACATCAATGCTGAAGGCATTAATGTGGAGACATCAAAATATCGAGTGTGAGTGTAGGGTGTGCATCTACGTGAAGGTGTGGTGTAGTGTATATGGTTTAATGTGAGTGTCTATGGAGAGTGTAAGCTATGGCAAGAGTGTGGCGCTTGCATAAGTGTCATAGTGAGTGTGTGTATAAGTGTCATGAGTAATAGTGTGTATAAAGTGTTAGAAAAGACCCCAACTCCATAGTAGGGAAGCATCTAGCAGCTGTAATATACACCATTCGAATCCTCCTTACCCATATAACAGGGTGAACACCCATATTAAGGGCTATTCCTAGGCTCGGGAGGCTAGAAAAGGCTTGAAAAAAGTGGCACTCAGTTGGCACTATGTGGCACTCACTTGGCACTATGTGGCACTCACTTGGCACTCATTTGGCACGCGCGGCACTCATTGCTTGCAAGGCCAGCGCTCGCCCCGCTCACCTGGCACTCACTGGCACTCATACTCACCTGCAGGGTACTCATGGGACTAATAAGAACATCACTGGAATACTCCTTACGGTGATTGGGAGCCATTAAAGTTGAGGCATCAAAGTTGGGGCATCAATAATGCTGAGGCATCAAAAAAAGGGCTAAGTCCCTAAAGGAAGGACAAAAAATTACCGTGGGTCAAAATTGACCCATGGAAGACCAAAGGGTTGGTCGTGTGTTTGTACGTGTGTGTGTGTGTATGTGTATGTGTGTGTGTGTGTGTATGTGTGTGTGTGTGTAGGTGTTCAAGTTAGGATAGATCCATACATGCGTTCAAGTTAGGAACGAAATATGGGACGGGTGGGGCACGAGTGGCCAGAAAATTGGCGTGGGCCAAAATTGACCCATGGTATATGGCAAGGTTAAGGTCGAAATATCATGGTCAAACAAGGTAAAGACATCAAAAAATAGGGCTAAGCCCCTAAAGGAAGATCAAAAATTACCGTGGGTAAAAAATGACCCATGGAAGACCAAAGGCTGGTCGAAAAAATTAGGGTGGGTCAAAATTGACCCAAGGAAGACCAAAGGGTTGGTCGAAAATTAGGGTGTGCAAAAATTGACCCCTGGAAGACCAAAGGGTAGCTAAAAATTACCGTGGGACAAAATTGACCCATGGAAGACCAAAGGGTAGCCAAAAATTAACGTGGGCCAAAAATGACCCACGGAAGATCAAGGGGTACCCAAAAATTACCGTGGGCAAAAATGACCCACGGTCGAAAAAATTAGGGGGGGCATAAAATAGGGGGCAATACGTACGATGGAGGCTTCGCCTCCATCTGGCGCAACCCTTCTTCGAAGGGTTGCCAAAAATCAGGTTGCCAAAAAATTAGGGTTCTCAAAAAATTAGGGTTCTCAAAAAATTAGGGTTCTCAAAAAATTAGGGTTCTCAAAAAATTAGGGTTCTCAAAAAATTTGGGTTCTCAAAAAATTTGGAAGACCAAAGGGTTGGTCGAAAAAAAGGTAAAGGCCCAAAAAGGTCAAGGCCCAAAAAGGTCAAGGGCAGGTAAAAAATTTGGGCTCAAAAAAGGTCAAGCCCAAAAAGGTCAAGGCCAAAAAGGTCAAGGGCAGGTAAAAAATTGGGCTCAAAAAGGCCTCAGGTAGGTTCCTGGCCGCTGTGGTCAAAATGACCAACACGAGCAATATGCCACTCCTACTACTACTGGGGGTTAGGTGCGTGACATGCAGCGGAAAGAGAAAAATAGTAGAAGAATATGACACAAGTCGAAAAGATGCCCAGCCTTGCCGCTCCCTTTATACCTATTAGTGAGAACTCGCCGCAGTCAGAAAATCCACCCTAGAGCTTCACGGGACCGCGACGGACCCCCACTATGGCATATCGTCAATGTAGGGTTCATCCCCTGGCCCAGGTGGCCCACAACCATACCTCCTCACAAAACAACAAAATTCACTCTTATTATGCACCTTTCTTCTCGCCTCTGCCAAACTCACATTTCTCTCCTTCAGACATTCCTTTACTGACTCAATCCACTTTTTCTTCGGTCTCCCAGCCGGTCGATTCCCAACACACTCTCCACTATACATCCATTTAACCAACCGACTATCCTCCATCCTTTCCATATGACCAAACCATCTCAACGTACTTTCATTTATTCTCTCATTTACCCCTTTCTTCACACCACACAACTCTCTAATACGTTCACTCCTCATTTTATCAATTCTTCTCACATCTAACACGCCCTTAAGATTGTCCATCTGAACACACTGAAATTTAGATCTATACCTCTTATTCCAGACCATAGTCTCACTACTATGCATTAACACAGGTAACAACATACCCTCATATAAGATCCCGGCACACTCAAGTCTTAGTCCCTTTTCATCCACCAAAGGATTTAATTGCACCAGCTACCTTCCTGCCATTTACAACTTTCCTACTACACTCTGCATCATCCGTTCCCTTTTCATCCAACATATATCCTAAATATTTAAACTCAGACACTTGTTCCAGCTGCTCACCATCTAACATAACCACACCGAGGACTGTCCTCATTCACAACCATAACCTTACTCTTATCTACGTTTACTTTCAAACCCCTCCTTTTACACACCCTGCCAAATCTCTCTACCAATCCTCTCAAACTCTCTTCAGATTCGCCACACAAAACCAAATCATTCGCATATAATAGGTAGGGCACCCTCCACTCACCTCCATTCTCCATCATTTAAATAACATATATATATATATATATATATATATATATATATATATATATATATATATATATATATATATATATATATATATATATATATATATATATATATATATATATATATATATATATATATATATATATATATACTATATATATATATATATATATATATATATATATATATATATATATATATATAATGCCGCTACCGTGGTGCAATCGGTAGAGCGACAGAGTCGCATGGCAATGGCCCGGGTTCGATCCCCAGTCCGGATCCTAGGTAGAAATTACCTAGAGAAGTTCCCCTCTTTGAATAGGGTGTGAGGTGCTAGCTTTTAATAATATATATATATATATATATATATATATATATATATATATATATATATATATATATATATATATATATATATATATATATATATATATATATATATATATATATATATATATATATATATATATATATATATATTTATATTTTTTTGTATTCCTGAATGGAGGGATGGTGCCCAAAGCGGAAACGGAACAGCATTTGTCGTGTTTTTCGGTCCAAAGTTTGCTCATAATGGGATATTTAGGGTGGATGTGCCTGAAGCAAGGTGTTATTTGGGTATGCGGAAATCGTTC
>JABUQX010142658.1:12500-15000 GCA_015478945.1 Trachelipus rathkii
CAATTGCAACAATGTTTGCAACTTCATCTTCTGCAGTTGAAAATCCTTGAAAATCTGTAACACATTCACTCCATAAATTTTTCCAGCAAGCGTTAACCGAGTGTGGTTTAATTTGATCAATTGCCTCCTTAACATAATTTACAGTCTGCAATATTTAAAGATTTCCTCCAGTTCATGACGTTTGCATTCGAATCCTCATCAAGAAAATTACAAATCCGTGTGAATGTTATCTTTATGTAATTAGCTTTGAAACATCGATTCACTCCTTGATCTAAAGCTTGAAGAATTGAAGTATTGGCTGGAACAAATACAACTTCGACATTCTCATTGGCAGTTTTAAGCCCTTCTGGATGACCGCCATCATTGTCAAGTATTAACAACCCTTTAAATGGCATTCCTTTATTTTCAAGGTAACTCTTGACTTCTGAAACAAAAACACTTATGAAACCAGTCTTTAAATAAATCAACTGTGACCCAAGCCTTTTTATTGGACTGCCAGAAGACTGGCAATAGATTTTTGTTTTTTCCTATCATACAAAGTAGGTTTGCTGACTTATGAAGGAAGCCAGGCTTTATTAATAATGACCCCAGCTGCATTGCAACAAAATAATATTGTCACACGATCCTTTGCTGCTTTGAAGCCTGGGCCTCGCTTTTCATTTTTAGAAATGTATGTGCGATCTGGCATTTTTTTCCAGAGAAGCCCAGTTTCATCAGCATTGAAAACTTGTTCAGGCAGTTACCCTTTATCTTCATTTATTTTCATAAATTCATCTGGAAAAGTTCTTGCTGCTTCATTATCTGCGGACATCGATTCTCCTGTCGTACGAATATTTTTTAAAGCAAAAACGCTTTTTGAAATTATCAATCCAACCCTGGCTAAATTTATACTTTGTCATTTCGATTTTTAAACTTATCATATAGAGTAGAGGCCTTTGTTCTTAACGTTATTCCGTCGCAAGACACTCGTTTTCGATTCATGTCTTCGAGCCAGATATTTAATGCCTGTTCAGTTTTAACCAATGTATCATCTCGCAGACGGCTTGTCATTTTAGATGCACTTAAAGATCTTCCTAGTATGACTGCGTTCTTAATTCTTTTTCTTTGTTTTTAATTGTTCGAATTGTCAATTCATTTCTCCCGTATTTACATGAAACAGTTGTTATAGAAGAGCCAGCTCTAATTAAATTAAAATTTTTATTTCCTCTTCCAGTGATATGCCAATCTATGCTTTTAATTTGGTTGTCTACTCAATATTAAAAATATTTATAAAATCTCTAGTACACACTGTATAAAATTTATTAATATTTCAGCAAGAGAAGCATATACAAACGCTATCAATGCGAGTGCAACGAGTTACAGTAAAAGCCTATTGCCAGCAGAGGATCCTTGTGGACTCTAAAGTTATTCGTTTTCTTTTCATTTTAACTGAATGACTAATGAATTACAATTTTAATTTTATTTTTGCAATTTTAATTTTAATTTTATTATCTTTTTAACATATGTTTGTATTGCAGAATTTTAATTTTTATTTTTGTAATTTTTAATTTTTCTTTTTATCTTTTTACCAACCGCAGTATAGCAAGCCGCGTTCTATAAGACCACGTTATGAGAGAGATATTTGTGTTATATATATATATATATATATATATATATATATATATATATATATATATATATATATATATACTCTTCTATATATATACATATATAAATATATATATATATATATATATATATATATAAATATTTATATATATATATATATATATATATATATATATATATATATATATATATATATATATATATATATATATATATATATATATATATATATATATATATATATATATATATATATATATATGCGAAAAAATGAAATAACTATTCTTTGAGTGTTTTTTTAAATGCTGTCAATAATTAATCAATCCTTTGCTGATAATTTTATAAATGCCCAGTTTTTGGGCAGGCATTTATGAAATGGGCAAATGCCTGGACAAATGCCCATTTTATAAATGCCTGCCCACTGGACATTTGCCCAGCGTACATCACTAGTCATACCCATGAATCTCCACTGGCTACGGCCTTATATATATATATATATATATATATATATATATATATATATATATATATATATATATATATATATATATATATATATATATATATATATATATATATATATATATATATATATATATATATATATATATCGTAGGAGGCACTAAAATTAGTGTTAGTTGGGTTGGGGACCCACTACCACTTATCTTTACTCATCTAGGAATGTTTATGTATGCCTCAGACTTGTTGTCTGTAACACATAGGTTACAAGTCCTACAATAGTACAACTTATAAATTTGTAAACTTGTACCGACATGTTCAGTAACACAAACTGATGTACAAGACTTGTTGCTACAATTTACAAGTCTATAAATTGTAGACAATATTACAAGTCTGGCAACATTTGTATTTGTGTGTATTTCTCTGTTACGTG
>JABUQX010142658.1:17500-35178 GCA_015478945.1 Trachelipus rathkii
TATATATATATATATATATTTTCTTATTTCTTTGGGACTTTCTTTCTATAGTTCTTTATTTTCAACTTGAAATTAGTGCAATTAATCCCACGGAAATTGGACTCCCAAATTCCACATACCAACCCTTCTTTTTGTTTTGATAATTAAAAGGATGGAAATGAATTTTGGCCAATTGAATATAGGATACGTATTGTGATGTGTAACATCAGTAAATATGGATATATATATGTAACGGAGACATGAATGATTGGGGAGTTATCGGTCATTCACGTATCTTACACCCTATTAGAAAGAGAAGAGTAGTTTGAGATGACCTGAAGGGTCATGAAAGATTCCCCGAGATGGGGAAGAAGACCACCTTGCCACAGGTAGAGATTGCAGGCAAAAATCTCTACCCACTCCTGATATGTGTATCAGAGCCCTTGTTACAGATATAAAATAGTCAGAGAGGTCATGCTCAGATTGAAAAACAGGAGGGAAGGAAGCGAGAAGGAAGATTATTAATGTGTAAGTGTGTCCAATTAACAAAATGTTAGTAACCAAACATGCTCGAGTATGATAGTAAGAGAGGTTGTTGGCTCTAAGTCTAATTGGTTGTGGTTAGATCTGGCTCCCTGTTCCTAATTAGGGGAGAGTTGGCCGAATCTCAATTGCACGCATACACCCATCCTCATTCTTAAAATTACAATGTAACCTAACCGCACGTGAGCACGATACCTAAGTATTCGTTCTGGGGGGAGAGTTTGCATGTGATAAGAAAAGCGTCGGGTTAACGAATGTAATCAACAATTTTACAGAGCTATCACCTCGACATCTTAAAAGTAAAAATGAAAAAGATTCAACACTCACCAACGACGTCTGGTACAAAAAAATATCAAACCTGTTTTCCTCTCTCCTTTTCTACAAGCGAGAAAGTTGAGAGCGCAGCGATACTTGCGATGGGCAGACGAGTAACGAGAATTAAATTACGCTAGCATGCATGAATATCAGATGAGATACTGATATCAGACAACCTATGTACAATAACGCATTAAAGTGAAATTTTCACGGAAAGTGGAGAGGTATAACCCGTGGAGTGTTCTTCATTTCGAGAGTGGAAACGAATCGGGTATTTGCTTCAATATTAAAATGCGGTATATACAGTTCAACGAACATAGACGCAATCCCTCACTCTGTTCGCGAAATCAGATTTCAAATATTTACAAAAACACAAATCTATCATCGTTGAAAAACAATCTCAGGATCATCCCCATTTAAAGAAATGCACGAATGAATATTGCTACAATTTAAGATTAAAGATTCTAGAATTAAAGTAATTTATACACATTGAAATATACAGTATCTAACGTCACTTATATTTTCAGTACAAAAAATAATGTCAAAGAGCTTGATTTGAGTCGGTACTTTAAATCACATTTTTTCTCAGTATGAGTTGAGGAACAGAGTTCAACACTAAAGAAAAAAAAACGATCACACCTTCTACCTAGAAGAATTCTGAAGAACTAACTGTTAAGACCAAGTCACCTCCTTACCCTGTGATGAAACCCCTCCCCCTGGGCGGACCCTGATAACCTCTGGGTATTACAACTGGGTCTGGCCTTTTAAGCGAGGGCGTATCCCGCTAGGGAATACCCAGTAAGCATCCCTTCCGTTCGGTGAAGGAACCAATCAGAACTCTCCTCCGTATCCATGGAAACAGGCCTTTAAAATTTCAACTTCTCATTACTTGGCAGAATCGATTTATTTTGCTATACCCAGACCACGAATTTCCTGTCTCTCGGGTCTTGGAAACGCTGTTGGCTGAGTCTGGTCAACCGCGACATCCTCTAGTTTCAAGACAATTTAGGAAACTTTCCTCGCCACTCGACAGAATGATTTGTTTTGGTTTTGACCAAAAATCTTAAATTTCTTAACGGCCTCTCCGTTTGGTAGGCAAAGATCCGTTATTGTTCCTAATGAAATGTCAATTGAATTAATAGCTGATTTCCTGTTGGTTTCAACGGATTTTTCTGTTGAAACATTAAACTCCCCCCCAAGGGGACCCCTAACCCGGCAACTTGTTCACCACCTCCGTAGGCGAGGAAGGCGAACCCGGACGAGGTCAAGGGGGGCTAAGGAGAATGGGGAGTTGATAGGCAGGAGGCTATTCTTCGTTGGAAAGAAGAGCCCGTATTCTCTGCTTAGCCAGCACGTGGGCTCGTCGTAGGGGTCTTTCCGTAGGAGAGACCGATGCCTGAGGAGCTTCGAGTGGTGGTGGCGGATCTGAGGGATCGAACATGTTGGATCGTATTTCCAGAGGATACAAGTGGATGACAGCCCTTGTTATTTCACCTCGACTCGTGCTGAGCAACACCGAGCGGGTGTGCCCATCGGGGGAAGTGTAAAGGGTTTTGATGATGCCCAGTTTCCATTTTAGACGAGGACCATCGTCCTCAATTAGAACTACGTCTCCGACCTTAACGTCAGGGCGGTCGGAGACATTCCAAGATTGTTTCAGGCTGAGCAGATAGTCTTTGCTCCAAGCAGACTGAAACTTAGCTATGAGGGAAAGTAAATACTTGTACCTCTTGTTAACCTTCCCCGGGTCCCTGTAGGTGGCATCATGTTCTAGTAATTCTTCAGGGACAGGAAGGGTGTTCAGCTTGTACCCCATCAACAAGTGGGAAGGAGTGAGGGGCTCCTCGCAGTGGAGCTCGTCGCCCACGTAGGTGAGGGGTCGGCAGTTGACCACCGATTCCACCTCCGCAAGCACCGTATTGAACTCTTCATAGCTGACTAGAGAGGTCTTGAGGGTCTTCCGAAGATGGGTCTTGGTCAGTCCGATCAAACGTTCGAAGAATCCGCCGTAATGACTGCTTCTAGCAGGATTGAATCTCCAGGTGATGGAATGCTGGGTTAGGAAGTCCTTCACGGAGGGTAATTCCCATATGTCCCTTAAGGTGCTGGGATGCTGCTTGGAAATACGTTGCGTTGTCAGAATATATTACGGAGGGTGTTCCTCGTCTTCCGATAAACCGACGTAACGCTCTCAAAAATGACTCGGTGCTGTTGTCAAAGACTAGTTCTAAATGTATCGCTCTAGTCACAGCGCAAGTGAACAAAACCACATAGCTTTTGGTAACTTCGTTCCTAGGAACTTTGACATTAAAATAGCCTGTGAGGTCCACTCCGATTACCGTGAACGGTTTGCTTTCTACCACTCGGGAACGAGGCAAGGCAGCTAGTGGTGCCGAGCGAAAGTGTGCAGCTTGTAAACGTCTACAAAGACCACACGGGCGTATCACTTTCTTCACCGTTGTCCTCATCCGAGCGAAATAGAACCGCTGACGGACAATCGACACGAGTTCTGAAATACCAACATGGTGGTTTGTTTGGTGAAGTTGCCATATGATGAGTCGGGTGAGATGTGAGTCTGATGGCAGCAGCATAGGAAACTTTGCGTCGAAAGGTATCATCGCATTGCTTAATCTCCTGTCGCATCTGAGGACTCCATCTACTAGCTTTAGGCTCAGTTGCTTCACCAAGTTCGTCAAAGGTAAGGAGTCTCGGAGGCACGTAACTTCGGGTAGGTAGTGTTCCCTCTGTAGCCCCCGAATCCAGTAGAGTTCCGCGTTACTTCTCTCTTCTATGGAAATCAAATGGGAGAATTCGGGCCGAGAGACGGACCGGGTCATAGGGAGCTTCTGCCTGGATTTTCTCAAGTTCTCGATGAACCTGTGAACCAGGGCGGTGATCCGTATGATCTTGTTGAAAGAGGAGTGACGCTCTAAATCGAAGATGGGAGCCGCTTTCGGTACCGTGGTGGTGGAAGCGGCTACTATGACCTCGTCCGTCGCAGCAGCCCCTTCGCAGGAGGAAGGGTGTTCGGTCCAGACGGGCCAATTTGGAGGGCTGGTGAGCCAAGGGGGGCCTTTCTTCCATAAGTCCGTGAATACGTACTTATAACTCACGCCTCTAGACGCCGCGTCGGCGGGGTTGTCTTCTGTAGGGACGTACCGCCACTCGGCTGTCGGCAGGTTTCTACGGATTTCATCGACTCTGTTCTGGTTGAAGAGGGGGAGCTGCTTGGAGGAGAATATCCAGCGCAACGCCACCTGGCTGTCACACCAGCAGTAGATCTTAACTATCTCCAGTAAATCCTTGTAGGCGTCGATAACAAATTTAATGATTCGGGAAGAGAGTAGAGCTCCCATTAGTTCCAGACGCGGGATCGTGAGTTCTTTCATGGGTGCAACTTTCACCTTTGCCATAAGAAGACTGGCGATGGGAACGTGCTCTCCCATTGATACAGCGTACACTGCAGTGGCATAGGCTGCGCCCGATGCGTCTGAAAAGGCATGTAGTTCCACCTTTCGAGCAAAAATCAGCTGTCTTGGTATCGTTAATTGCAAGCAGCGTTGTAAATGGTCGGCAATTGAAACCCACTCCTTTCGGTGTTCGACGGAAATGGGTTTATCCCAGCTGAGTTTTTCCTTCCATAGTTTTTGTAGGAGAATCTTACCTCGAACAGCCACTGGGGACAAGATGCCCAGTGGGTCGAATATGGAAGCGAGGTTCTGCAGAATAGCCCTCTTGGTAGCCGCTTCCGAGGCGACAACTTTGAGGGGGTAGGAGATGGTGTCCTCGTTCGTATCCCACTCCATACCCAAAACCTTAATCGTAGTGTCTTCGGCGGCCGCCTTGTTCTCTCGGAACTTTACGTTCGCTTCTTGACAATTGGACACCCATTCTCGTAAGTTGAGACCGGCTTTTTCGAAGAGGGACCGGGACTGAAGAAAGAAATCTTCTACTCCTGCTTCGGTGTCGAAGGTACCGAACAGATTGTCCACATAGATTTGGTTCAAAATCACGTCCTCGTAGTCGGTGTCTGAGTTTCGGACGTGGTGTTGAATGCAGGCAGCCAGCAAAAACGGACTGCAGGTGGCTCCGAATAAGACGGAAGTGAACCGATAGGTGACCAAAGGGCTTCTGGGGTCAGAAGGATCTTTCACCCACAAAAAACGCGTGGAATCCCTATCTTCCAACCTGAGACGTATGGCTAAAAAAGCCTTCTCTATGTCCGAGGATGTAGCGTAGCGTCTCAACCGAATTTTCAGGATCTTGGTCAAATCAGTGATGAGGGAAGGTCCACTGTGTAAGCACTGATTAAGACTAGGATTGTTAGAAGAACAATCAAACACTAGTCTCAGTGCTGTGGTGGACGAGGACTTCCGGACCCCATGATGGGGTAAATAATGCAGCTTAGCGTTAGGGTGGATCGGAGTAATAGGGGTCACCTCTTCAATGAAGCCCCTTTCTAGTTGATCTTTGATAACATCGGCGTAACTTGCCATTAACGAAGCATCCCCTCTCAACCTTTTAAGGACGCTATACAAACGTCGCTTAGCCAAGGCGTAGTTGTCGGGAAGAGAGGGGTGCCTGTCACGCCAGGGTAACGACACTACGTAGCGACCATTTTCGAAGGTCAAGTTCTCTTCAAAGGCCTCCAGCGTGGTTTTTTCTGCTTTTGTGAATCGTTCATCCGGCAGAATTCCAATTTGGGATAGTGACCAGAGTCGATCTAAATCTGGCGTAGGGGGGCCTTCCTCCTCCGTTGGGAGGGGGTCCAAAATCGTAGGGGGGCATGAGCGCTCAGAGCCCCGGGGCGTCAGCAACATTCCATCTTCCAGCTGGGGGGAGGATGGAATTTCAATGGTCGGGGAGCGCTCGAGGTGATGTCATGATTCACTGTCCTCCGGTGGCCCCGGGTCGGTCCCATTCGCCCTCTGGAGGGGGGAATGGCCCAAGGCAACGTTGGTAGAGCAACAGGTAGTTCGAGTCACCGGGTCCGCTGTCTCACTCGTATCCTGTAGCCCTTCTTCCAACTGGAGGGAAGAAATAGGATGTGATTCAGCGGCTGGAGAGGTTGCTTCAGGACGGAGAAGCGAGTGGTCTAGACCCCGGAACGCCTTCGTCACACTTCCTGCCAACGGGGGGGGAGGAAAGTGCTGTTCCGTCTGATGACAAATAAGATCCGGTCTCCGTTCGTCGGTAAACTGGACTTCCGCTCTGAAAGCTGACACTACAGTTACTTGCGAGGCAGTGTTCTCAGAAGAAAACGGTAAAGGTCCCCAGATCATGTTGCCCACGTTGGTCTTCATAAGGTCGACGCCGAAACGGGACTCACACGATTTCAGGAATTTTCTCATGTGGTCCACACCGATCAGGAGTTGAATTCCATCGACCACATCGCTGTCCGGATAAGGATGAGCAAGGTGGACATGTTGCCTACGAAGCATTCGGGTGGTTTTGACCAAGCCGGGAATCTGTAGATTAGATGGCAAGTGCTCCACCACAATAGCGGTGATGGGGATCGTACCTTCTTTCGTTTTGACTTGGAGGGTGACGACATCATGAGGGGCTGCTACGCCCCGCTGGTTGATTCCATTGATGGCGATAACGACCTGGGAGTGTGGTATGCATTGTAGTCTCTGTACTACTGATTTGGAAATTAAGGACTTCTGCGATCCGGCGTCGTATAGCGTTCTAAGAGTAAGGGTGTTAGTCCCACTGGATACAATCAAATCGGCCAACGGAAGCGCCATGCCTTTACCACCAGAACAAAGAGCGGCATAATGGCCCGAGGCGAGATCCCCTGAGGGTCCTGGGCCCTGCTGGTCTGTTTGCGCTCGTGGGCGGCTGCCAGTTCGAGAGATTGGTTGAGGACAAAATATGATGTGGTGGTCCGGTGCCCTGCAACGGAAACAAGCCCTAGTGTACTGACAGTCCGCCGTGGCATGTTTCCGCTAGGCATCTTTCACACCAGCCGCGACTCCTAACCACGGTTAGTCTCATCTCTGGCGTTGTAAGCATAGTACATTCAGATGGGAAGTGCTCCTCCTTGCAGAACCGACAACTTCGCTTGTCCGATCTGGCAGGGTTCTTGTCCTGCCTCGTTGGAGGTTGGATTTTGGGGATTGCCGGTTTATTTCCCGTGGTGCTTAACACTGTAGACACCTTCTGTTTGTTGGCACCACTCGGTCGTTTATCCGCGTAACCCCTCGAAGCTTCCTCCCTCCTTTGGAAGTCGGGATTGGTCTTTGGTTTGTTCGTGAAAGGTTTGGCGGCCTGCAAGAATCCGATGGCCTGGTCAACCAGGTCCAATACTGATTGGATTGTCCAGCTCTTACGCGCGTCGGTCCAAGGAATTCTGTCCTTAACTTCCGCTGGCAATTTGAAAGATAGCTGTGTCCCTAGGATAATGGAACAACCCCGACAGTCCCCAATCACTTCCTGGTTCTTCAGAGACTCTGTGAAGCAGGTCACGTCAGCTTTGAAACGAAAAAGATCGGCGTAAGTATTTTTAGGGCTAGGGAGCCCGCCTAACCGGGCAATGAGGGTCTCTATGAGCTTTGACTTGTCGCCATAGTTGTTTTTGAGAAGAGATAGCGCGATGCTATAGTTTTCTCCCCTCACTGCGAACCCTGATATTAATTGTTTGGCATCTCCACGCAAGCTCTGGAGTAAAGCGTGGAGTTTTTCGATGGGATCATAATTATGTCCGTTAACCATGGCTTCGAACGACTCTATATAGCTAGCGAACTCCAGAGGGTCCCCGCCGAAGGTAGGTAAGTTCCTGGTGGGGGCCTTGAAAAGCGTGGGAGCCCGCCGACCCCCCGAACAACAAGAGGCTCTCGATGGTGAAGGGGATCGACTCGTTCTGTGACTGACCCTCTCTCTGGCGGCTAAGGTGTTGTTGCCGGCGTTGATCGCTTTACGGATAGCTAGGTGAAGTCTCCTACTCTCCGCATAGTCGGTCATAAAATCGTCGCGATCCAGGTAATCTTGGATCACGACGTTCGCCTCCTCCAACTGGGTAAGAGTCTCCTCCAAATGCTGTACTAGTGCTAAGATGTCCCCTGCCGATGAATCCGGTCTTCCCACCAACTCCTTCAGCTCGGTCATTTCCGCAGAGAAGCGTTCTGACTGAGGGCATCTCGCTGTCGTTCGGCGAACTTCACCCGTTTTGGTTTGTTTTTCTGGTTCTGTTGCTGGCCTCTATTTTGATTGTTATCTTGGGTTGGGGTCAGGTTCAAGTCTGCCGGAGGGGGTGTCCCGGGAGGATTCCCCTCTTCTGCGTTGGTTTCTTCGCGTCCCGAGCCCATGATTACGGGGTATGTGCGTACGCACTCGTATCAAGGGAAAGCGGAAAGAATCTTTTCAGTACGAACCACTGACGACGGCGTCGTTGCGCCGCGGTCAGTAAGGGTTTGTGCGCGAAAGGGTTTTTGGAAGGCTCCAATACCCTGAAGCACACCTGAGTTTAATCGTACCACTTATCAGAATTCCTGTGATTTATTTCCTGCAAATAAGTAAGGGATAGAAGCGATAGAGGGCGCATGCAAGTAGAAGCGTGGCGGAGAAACTTAACTATGGCTTAGTGTCTAATCTTAAGACTAAAACTTATGGCTAAACTCATATAAGACAAAAAAAAATTCACAAAAAATTCACAAGACTTACCTTACTTTCCGGCTTTACGTGGAATATCTGCTGCGGCGCAGAGTCCGGTGGGCCAGAATTAGGCAAGGTGAGCGCAGATAAGCGTTTGATATTAATAGTAGTAATATAATACTACCAACAAATTATTATAATATAATTATCTGAAAAGAAAGGGCTACACACAAATTACAGGGGTTTACACCTATGTGTGTACTCGTGTGTGTGTGCTGTGTATGTTTCCTCAGAGCAGTGACAACAGTTAAACACAGACACCATAAACAAAAGATAAAATGGAAAAATAGAAAATAAAATAATTAAAAAAAAATTCACACAGGGGCATGTGAATGTGCGTATATGTGTGTGTCTATAGTGCAGAGTCAAAAACAATAACAAACAAACACCAATTTCAAAAAAAAATCGAAAAATATTACACATACATGTGTTTGTATGTGTATGTGAAACTGTGTGTGTGTATGTGTGAGTGTGTATGACTGCAGAGTCAAAAACAATAACAAACAAACACCAATTTCAAAAAAAATTCGAAAAATATTACACATACATGTGTATTTGTATGGGTGTGTGAAACTGTGTGTGTGTATGTGTGAGTGTGTATGACTGCAGAGTCAAAAACAATAACAAACAAACACCAATTTCAAAAAAAAATCGAAAAATATTACACATACATGTGTGTTTGTATGTGTGTGTGAAACTGTGTGTGTGTGTGTGTGTGTGTGTGTGTCTTCAAGAACTCCAACACTCAATACACCACACAGTAACAACAACGAAAATTCAAAAGAAATCAAAGGGGAACCGTTACACACGTATGTAGGCTTGTATGTGACTGTGTGTGTGTGTGTGTGTGTGTGTGTGTGCGTGTTCAAGAACTACAACACTCAATACAACACACAGTAACAACAACGAAAATTCAAAAGAAATCAAAGCGGAACCGTTACACACGTATGTAGGCGTGTATGTGACTGTGTGTGTGTGTGTGTGTCTTCAAGAACTCCAACACTCAATACACCACACAGTAACAACAACGAAAATTCAAAAGAAATCAAAGCGGAACCTTACACACGTATATTGGCGTGTATGGTCGTGTATGTGACTGTGTGTGTGACTGTATGTCTATACAGAAACTCCACACAGATGCAATACACAACAATAGATAAATGAAAACAAAAAAAAATATAAAAAAGGTAAAAGGGAACCTTACACACGTATGGAGTGTGTATGGTCGTGTATGTGACTGTGTGTGTGACTGTATGTCTATACAGAAACTCCACACAGATACAATACACAACAATAGACAAATGAAAACAAAAAATATATAAAAAAGGTATTACACACGTATGGAGTGTGTATGGTCGTGTATGTGACTGTGTGTGTGACTGTATGTCTATACAGAAACTCCACACAGATACAATACACAACAATAGACAAATGAAAGCAAAAAATATATAAAAAAGGTAAAAAGGAACCTTACACACGTATGGAGTGTGTATGGTCGTGTATGTGACTGTGTGTGTGTGTATGTCTATACAGAAACTCCACACAGATGCAATGCACAACAATAGATAAATGAAAACAAAAAAAAATATAAAAAGGTAAAAAAGGAACCTTACACACGTATGGGGTGTGTATGGTCGTGTATGTGACTGTGTGTGTGACTGTATGTCTATACAGAAACTCCACACAGATGCAATACACACCAATGAAAACAAAAAATATATAAAAAAAGGTAAAAAGGAACCTTACACACGTATGGAGTGTGTATGGTCGTGTATGTGACTGTGTGTGTGACTGTATGTCTATACAGAAACTCCACACAGATACAATACACAACAATAGACAAATGAAAACAAAAATATATAAAAAGGTAAAAAAGGAACCTTGCACACGTATGGAGTGTGTATGGTCGTGTATGTGACTGTGTGTGTGACTGTATGCCTATACAGAAACTCCACACAGATGCAATACACACCAATAGACAAATGAAAACAAAAAATATATAAAAAAGGTAAAAAAGGAACCTTACACACGTATGGAGTGTGTATGGTCGTGTATGTGACTGTGTGTGTGACTGTATGTCTATACAGAAACTCCACACAACTACAACAATGAACAATGAAACAAAAATATATAAAGAAGCAAAAGGGAACCTTACACACGTATGTAAGGCGTGCATGTGGCTGTGTGTGTATGTGTGTTATAGTACGTATACTCCGATATAACAATGACAAACAACAAACACAAAGTTCCACAAGAAATCCTAAAATTCTGCACATATAGCGATAATAATAATATGTATAATATAATAATAATGTAATAATAATACTTTGCAGAGGAGTCTCTAAGTAATGAATGAAATGGAGAGATTTCATATATGTGTTTTTTTTTTTTTTGTACAAGTTCTTTGGAAGTTTTGGCAATATTGATTGCAATTGCAAAGATATATTGCTTCAGCATCCGGTTCGAAGGACCACAATGTCCTAATTTCCTTGGGACTTTCCTTCGATAGTTCTTTAATTGCAACTTGAAATTAGTGCAATTAATCCCACGGAAATTGGACTCCCAAATTCCACATACCAACCCTTCTTTTTGTTTTGATAATTAAAGGGATGGAAGTGAATTTTGGCCAATTGAATATAGGATACGTATTGTGATGTGTAACATCAGTAAATATAGATATATATATGTAACGGAGACATGAATGATTGGGGAGTTATCGGTCATTCACGTATCTTACACCCTATTAGAAAGAGAAGAGTAGTTTGAGATGACCTGAAGGGTCATGAAAGATTCCCCGAGATGGGGAAGAAGACCACCTTGCCACAGGTAGAGATTGCAGGCAAAAATCTCTACCCACTCCTGATATGTGTATCAGAGCCCTTGTTACAGATATAAAATAGTCAGAGAGGTCATGCTCAGATTGAAAAACAGGAGGGAAGGAAGCGAGAAGGAAGATTATTAATATGTAAGTGTGTCCAATTAACAAAATGTTAGTAACCAAACATGCTCGAGTATGACAGTAAGAGAGGTTGTTGGCTCTAAGTCTAATTGGTTGTGGTTAGATCTGGCTCCCTGTTCCTAATTAGGGGAGAGTTGGCCGAATCTCAATTGCACGCATACACCCATCCTCATTCTTAACATTGCAATGTAACCTAACCGCTCGTGAGCACGATACCTAAGTATTCGTTCTGGGGGGAGAGTTTGCATGTGATAAGAAAAGCGTCGGGTTAACGAATGTAATCAACAATTTTACAGAGCTATCACCTCGACATCTTAAAAGTAAAAATGAAAAAGATTCAACACTCACCAACGACGTCTGGTACAAAAAAATATCAAACCTGTTTTCCTCTCTCCTTTTCTACAAGCGAGAAAGTTGAGAGCGCAGCGATACTTGCGATGGGCAGACGAGTAACGAGAATTAAATTACGCTAGCATGCATGAATATCAGATGAGATACTGATATCAGACAACCTATGTACAATAACGCATTAAAGTGAAATTTTCACGGAAAGTGGAGAGGTATAACCCGTGGAGTGTTCTTCATTTCGAGAGTGGAAACGAATCGGGTATTTGCTTTAATATTAAAATGCGGTATATACAGTTCAACGAACATAGACGCAATCCCTCACTCTGTTCGCGAAATCAGATTTCAAATATTTACAAAAACACAAATCTATCATCGTTGAAAAGCAATCTCGGGATCATCCCAATTTAAAGAAATGCACGAATGAATATTGCTACAATTTAAGATTAAAGATTCTAAAATTAAAGTAATTTATACACATTGAAATATACAGTATCTAACGTCACTTATAATTTCAGTACAAAAAATAATGTCAAAGAGCTTGATTTGAGTCGGTACTTTAAATCACATTTTTACTCAGTATGAGTTGAGGAACAGAGTTCAACACTAAAGAAAAAAAAACGATCACACCTTCTACCTAGAAGAATTCTGAAGAACTAACTGTTAAGACCAAGTCACCTCCTTACCCTGTGATGAAGCCCCTCCCCCTGGGCGGACCCTGATAACCTCTGGGTATTACAACTGGGTCTGGCCTTTTAAGCGAGGGCGTATCCCGCTAGGGAATACCCAGTAAGCATCCCTTCCGTTCGGTGAAGGAACCAATCAGAACTCTCCTCCGTATCCATGGAAACAAGCCTTTAAAATTTCAACTTCTCATTACTTGGCAGAATCGATTTATTTTGCTATACCCAGACCACGAATTTCCTGTCTCTCGGGTCTTGGAAACGCTGTTGGCTGAGTCTGGTCAACCGCGACATCCTCTAGTTTCAAGACAATTTAGGAAACTTTCCTCGCCACTCGACAGAATTGGTAGGCAAAGATCCGTTATTGTTCCTAATGAAATGTCAATTGAATTAATAGCTGATTTCCTGTTGGTTTCAACGGATTTTTCTGTTTAAAAAATATATATATATATATATATATATATATATATATATATATATATATATATATATATATATATATATATATATATATATATATATATATATATATATATATATATATATATATATATATATATATATATATATATATATATATATATATATATATATATATATATATATATTATATAATATATATTAATTACATAGGAAAAGTTAGCATAGAGGTTCGAGAGGACCTCTGTATCCAAAAGGTATAGTTCGAGCAGTGTTTATAATAAGAGCCCTCTTTGTTGAAGTCATTCTCAGTTTCTTTGTTCCTTTTCTGATTGATACCTCGCCCTTCTTAGTAGCCCTAAAAATCATTGAAGGAGTATAAACTTCTCTATATCGACCGTTTGTATTCACATACGGCTTATCTGAATCATCTAGATTGAAAACCACATTATGAAGAGTGGGAGCTCCTTCCTTTTCTCTCATTTGTTTAATAGCAATTGCTGTTAGATCCTTATCTTTTATAGCGTTGTAATACTCTTCAGCACCCATAAGCCATTCCCTCACTTCGTTTTCAGCATCTGTATCGACTTTATCTAACACTATTTTCAGCATGCCGTCAAAATTGATAATATCACTACTCAATTTACTCAATGTTAATCCCTTAGCTTTCAGAATATGGTCGATGGTACCATCAGGTTTTATAAGCCTAACAGCGTAAGATTTAGGTCCTGTGCAAACAAAGCTGTCAGCTGTAATACCAGCACCGATTTCGTCTGTCAAATCACCAAGAAACCTTCCTGTTTCGGGTACGAGCTCATCTTTTTTAGCTACAAAGATGCAACTGTCGGTGTCGCAATATAATACCCTTTGACCAAGTTTTTCCATGAGTTTGTACAGTTTGACTCTTGCGTGGGCTGTAGTGAACGCAGCGATAGCTAGATTTGTAGACTTTGCAGTGTTATACGCATAAGCAGTGTATCGTACAGAAACTATATGTTTTTGTCCAGCAACCACTACATTTTCGATTTCCAAATCGGCTTGCTTAGCCAATGCCCAGACCTCTGCGTCACTGTGACAAATGATGTCTTCTGTAGCAGGTGCGCGTTCCGCCATTTTTCCCCAAAGAGAATTAAGACATAACTTTGCAATGAAACGGAGACCAGGGTTGCTCTTGATATTAGCCTTATCTAGTTTAACGCCTTCAATTCTTTCAAAAGCCTCAATGAAAATGTCAAGTTCAGGATCTGTGAGACCGGTGATACCTTCAGGGTACCCTGAAGCCTCAGTTTTCCATTTGAGGAAGGCTTTCACGTAGTCTGTGAACAAACCGATCATAGGTGTGAATTTCCAGATTTCAAAGATCTTGGTAATCTTGTAACCTTTTTCAACAGCCAATTTTAGTTCGGGTGTTGTATAAACACCCTTAATCTCGAATTGATTATCAGTGTGAGTGCACAATCCTTCGTATCCTTCTTTAGCGCACGTTCGACATAGAGTAAATATAAGTCTTTCTTTATACCTCCCTGGTAAAACGGGAATGTATAAGTTTTGAGGAGGTAAAACGCAAACGTAAGCTACCCCGAAATATTTCTCGTGCATGTTCGCTATGTATTCAGGAATGCTAGGGATGTCACTGCCAACAAGTTTCTCCGGGATGCCTGTAGGGAACTCTTGAGATTTTTGTACCCATGGGTACAACGATGTGAAATCTAAGTAACAAATTTTATTAGCACCGTCTGTGGGAGGGAAGTAATATACAAAGGGTTCCGTACGACCTCCGTACAATGCGTCACCAATAATAAGTCTATGATTGGCGACATCGTTGCCTATTCTATTAACATACGGTCTCAGAAGTTCCGTATCCTCCTCCTCTTCGTCAGGGTCAGCGTTGAGTATACTCACCATGCACTCATCTTTCATTTTTTTCCATTCGCATTCCCACACCCTCACAACTTCAAAGCCTGCTCTTTTATGCTTCTTCCTGCAGCATGGTTATTCTATACCTGTCAAGACTGGAGACACCTCTATGTTCAAGCTTGCCATCCTCACAACTCTGATGCCCATGCCAGATACATCCATGGAACAAGTACGCTATGCGTTTCTTTTCCACTGGTCTAGCACCAGGTGCAGACGCAGCCTTATCCATTGCCTTCCATCTCTGTTCATTCCTGGGTTTCAGCTGGTTGTCTACTTGAAGCTGCCTGAGGGCTACAAAGGCATCTCCGTCAATAGGTGTATAATCAACAACAGGAACCTCAGTGTAACCGTCTGGATGTACGTGTTTATTCTTAAGTTTAAACACTCGCTCGCCGCCATTCCGGGCATGGGTTATCCTTTGGCCTGTATACTTCTCCATGAATGCTATCCAGCGAATACCTTCATACGAATAATTTTTCTCTCCGTGTCGACTAATATGAGCAACAGTATCAGCTTTCATATAATGAGTTTTAAAGACTCTAAAACATAATGAAGCAATTGTACAACATTCTGTTAAACAATCAATTTGGAACATATCAATGAATATCTTTCGGAATTTTTCAAAACTTTGACGTAAAATCAACATCCTGCACACAATATTTAGTGCATTCAGCTTTTATGTCATACTCTCTATTTTCGAACGAGCTATACCACTCGGTAAATTCTCGTTTCTCTGACTCTTCCATGCGGTCAGTTTCAAATAATTCTCTAGCAGGTATCCGACCAACATAATTTACATTATCCAGAGTAAGAAATCTATAGGGGAAGAACCCTTTAGCTACATCACCTTCAAGCCCCATACATTTTGGTAGCTTCTTCAAAGCACAGGGCATGTATAAGAGAGTATCTTTAAACGTATTATGCTGAGCTGTCATAGTGATGATCTTTGTGCCTCGTTTTACGGGGTTACTAGAAATAACACTAGCACCGGGTCTTGCCAAACACAAATTGAGTGTCAAACTTACCTCCATTATGAGCTGCTACTATTATTTCGTCTTTCTGATGTTTTTTGGAAAAACTGAATAAATAATTTATGAATTTATCGACTGGACACTTGTCTGTATCATTTTCAGCATTCAAATCCAAATGGAAGATTTCCTTTCGTTTAGTTCCACATTTCTCGCACTGTTCATTTCTTAATTCTTTATCGCTGCACTTATAACAGACCAGCATGCTCACAAGTAAGTACGGTACCATGTCAACAACTGATTTGCCGTCACCTTTATCAGTCTCGTTATGGTTATACGTTTCCACATCGTAATAAAATGTGTAAACATTTTTCTTTCTGCCAGTCCTTTTCTTTCTTTTTCAATGTTTTCATGAAACATTTATGAGCCCCTTTATCAGGGTTATACCTCTCTTCGCAAACGAGACAATGTATATTCACACAGTCATGTTGAATCTGTCCTTTATTATCAGCAATTTTCGTTGTATCACACAGCTCACAAATTTTTATTTTCTTACATACCCATTTGTTGTTTTTTCTATGGTTCTTAAGACATTCTTCATTATAAAAGTTACGATTACATTCAGGGCAATACTTTAAAGGAATATTATTATCTTCAGCCCTTCCCCCGCATTCATATGTGAGACACTGTTTACATTTATAATATTCACATTCCTGGTTTAGATGTAAAGCCATATTTGTCACAAAACTGTAACATTGTCTACAAAAAATTTGACCCTTTATATTCTTAGGATTCACACTACCAATTGTTAATTTGATTTTATCGTTGGGGAGAGGGTAATAATAATGAGTATTGACGGCATCCCATCCTATTATATACAAATCTTTATCTCTATCATTTTCTCTTGGTTTATAAACTACATGCAACTTTTCATCTTTATCGTTTCTGTAGACAAATATCCTACATTTTAAGACCCGTTCTATTATAGCAAATTTATCGACAGTCAAAGGGTCAGCATAATTTAACCTGCACTGAATGGCTATTTTCTGCGCCAATTTTACTATAGTACCAGTGTCAACATTACATATATTTTTTTTGTAACAACTTTTACACAGGTAGCTATAGCTTTAAAGCCGCAACCAACAGCATCAATCCTCCTATCATAAGTACTTGCGCATAAATGACGTGTGATAAGCTCACGGTGGATAAAATTAACTTGATCAGGTATTAGGGGTCCATTCCCTTCAGGGTTATGCAATACCTGGACTTCTACGATGAAATCGCTGAACGTTGCTTTATCTCCAGACTGAAAGGCCCTCTCCAGTCGGGTGCACAGGGTTGATACCAAATCATCATTATCTTTTACATCTTTATGGGCAAGGTTGACGTGGAATTCGTTGCGAGCACCATCATTGAAAGTAAACCAAAATCTTGCTTTGTATTCTCCATAGTTCACTTCCTTTTTTAAATGTTCAACAATAGCCCGAATTACCCTTCTGAAAGCATCCTCAATATCAAGACCTCGGTTGAATACATTTTCTTCATTGACCCTGATTCTGTACCGATGAGTGTCAATGACTCCTGAATTTCTAGAGACAGCGGTCGTTGTAATTTCTAATAATTCAGCTGTAAAATCTTCCTCGTCATCATCATCATCATCACATCATCATCATCACGTTTTCTTTTGTTATTATTCTGTAAAGAGAATCAATCATAAATATACTAGTAATAACATAAGACCTATCTTAACCTAACTGATTCTATCATTTTCTTATTGTTTTAAATAATTACAGTTACAAGATTATCCTAAACTTCTTACTTTAATTAATAATTCATTCAAACAGTATGTATTTAAAAGAATTTCGTAAATTACACTTACCCCATCATCTGGGCCAT
>JABUQX010142659.1:10000-15000 GCA_015478945.1 Trachelipus rathkii
TAATAATAATAATAATAATAATAATAATAATAATAATAATAATAATAATAATAATAATAATAATAATAATAATAATATAAACGAATGAGAGTTTAAGGAAAACTCCCTTTTTAGATAAATTCCTTTTCAAACTTTTCGAAATAGATTAAAATTTGCATTTCCCCGACGAAGCAAAGCTGGTCTAGTGCTTTAAGTGCCAAAATTTGATGGAAAAATTGGTCGTTTGTGACGTAGGGCGATTGTGGGCTTCGATTCTCTTATTACGTTCATACAATGATGACGTCATGCAATGATAATTTCATAATTCTTGTCAAATTGATTTTAATATTTTTGCATTTATATATGGTTCTCTTTAGATCTCTTAAAAATTCTGTTAAAGGACACTTTATATATTGTTTTAAGAACTTTGTAAATGGGTTCCCCAAACCCTTGATAGATTCCCAAATCGGGAAGCGTATACAGAACCAAAACCTTCTTAAAGACTCCATTAGCAGATCTTGGCAGAAAACCCTAACTGGTTCCATCAGAATTTCCCCATTCCTCCCCCCAGGATGTACATTGTAGTGTTAGTATTTTGTTAGTTTTTGATGGAGATTTGAAGATTAAATCAATTAAGTTCACAACATCAAAAATTTACTTTTATATTACAAGATCAAGCGAAATCGAGTCGACGTTTCTAGTAACACAGCTCCGCTCCGGAAACAGATGTGGATAGACGCATGACCGTATTCAAGTAAAACATATGAGAGAGAGAAGGAGAGAGAGAGAGAGAGAGAGAGAGAGAGAGAGAGAGAGAGAGAGAGAGAGAGAGAGAGAGAGAGAGAGAGAGAGAGAGAGAGAGAGAGAGAGAGAGAGAAAATTTGACTAGAATGAGAAAAATTATATGATGACTTTAGATGATACAGAAGCGATCGAAGAAATTGTGCACATGTGTTCATATATTACTAAAATTCCTTCGGCAGAGCAGACATTCCTGTTAAGCAGTTCTCTCTCTCTCTCTCTCTCTCTCTCCTCTCTCTCTCTCTCTCTCTCCTTCTCTTCTCTCTCTCTCTCTCTCTCATATGTTTTCGTGGTTAAGCAGTCCTCTCTCCTCTCTCTCTTCTCTCTCTCTCTCTCTCTATATATATATATATATATATATATATATATATATATATGTTGTTGGTTATATACATAAGGTTATTATGATATATATTATTTTTAATTTATATTTTTTTAGAAATATATATATATATATATATATATATATATATATATATATATATATATATATATATATCTCTCTATATATATATATATATATATATATATATATATATATATATATCACATTGCTTTTTTTTTGCATAGTGTTAAAAATGTGTTGGTTTAAAATTCAGACTAAGTTATATATAGACTAAAATTTAAAAAAAAATAACTAGCAAATTAGTGATGCAGTGATGTAATTTTTTCGCATCCGCGGATGCGGATGTTTTATAAGATATATATATATATATATATATTATATATATTATTATATATTATTATATATATATATATATATATATATATTTATATATATGTATTATTATATATATATATATATATATATATATATATATATATATATATATATATATATATATATATATATATATATATGTATATATATAAGTTATATATATATATATATATATATATATATATATATATATAAATATATATATATATATATATATATATATATATATATATATATATATATATATATTATTATATATTATATATATATATAGTTATATATATATATATATATATATATATATATATATATGTATTTATAGGTATATATATATATGTAAGTATATATATATATATATATATATATATATATATATATATATATATATATATATATATATATATATATATATATATATATATATATATATATATATATATTTCGAGTTTTAGCCATAATCTATTAAGATAATTGTGTGGCCGGTTGCGGGACGGGGACCCAACTTAAATGAACCCCACCAACCTCTTCCCCAACCTCCTCCCTTAATGAAAGAGATTTTACAATGGATTATATACTTTTTGGCACTAGTATTGAAATTCAAATATAGGAGGTGTGCTTGAGAAACATCAATTTTTCTGCCTTTTCTGCTGAGAGTCTGTTTCTCTTATCATCATATATTAGCCCAGCATTGCTAAATACTCTCTCACACTGAACACAGTTGGAGGACAGGCCAAGTATTCCCTTGCAAGTTTACTTAAGCGTGGATATTTTTGCTTAACTTTCCACCAATTGATAGGATCATCATTTGTATCTAGTCGTTTTGTGATAGTTTTCAATCATTTGCACTACATCTTTTGGTAGTGCGTGTGTTTCTTCATTACTACTGGACTGTAGAAATTCTTCCAGTTAATCTGTTATTGATTTACTTGTAGAAGGTGTTGGTTCTGTAAATTTCGTTTTTTTCCTTTAACTGTTCGGATTGAAGTTTTTCAACTGCAACACAAAGTGATGATTTAACTTGTTCTAATATTGCGTTACAAAAAAAACTTGCCTTTATAACGGGAATCTAAGTAAGTCGCAATAGTATGAAGGTCATTAATTTCCACAGAACCAAAGCGTTTTTCTAGATTTAATTTTATTACCTTTCATTCTTTTTAAAACAATCATCATTTTCATTTGAAGATGGTTCAAAATGTTTCCTTAGCTTTAAGATTAATGGTATTACATCGGAGATAGAAGCTGTAGAGACGCTGATTTTTTTTTGGTAATTTCTTCAATTGGTTTCAACAGCTTAACGCAGTGTGAATTGATGTCATTTTCCACATTAGTAAGAATGTTAACTTTGGAATACGAACTGGCGTACAAAGCAAGAGGTTCTTTGAGCAATACCATTCTTTCCATCATATGAAGTGTACTATTCCAGCGAGTTGGAACGTCTTTGATAACAGTACGATATGGAATATCAAGCCGTTTTTGAATTGCCTTCAACTCATTTATTTCATTAGATTCATCTTTAAGTATTTTATTATACGCCTTTATCAAATCTTGATAGCAAATATCCGCGCAACATCCGCAGGGCAAAGCGCGGATGCGGATGCGGATCTTTAATAATGTGCGGATGCTCCGCGATGCGGATGCGGATGTTACCTGCATCACTAGTGAAAATACGCTGGATGAAATAAAACAACACTCTTGTACATATAATACAAAACTTAATAATAAGTATAAATTAAATTTTTTATAGATATTTAGATGTTTGCTAATTTTCCTATCATGTGAAGTGAAGGTTTTAAAAAAGATAAATAAAAAATATATATATATATATATATATATATATATATATATATATATATATATATATATATATATATATATATATATATTTCCTTCTCGCTGTTTCACAATATATTTTGATAATTACATATACTTTGACACGAAACATATTTACCGATAGTTAAAATATTTTAATTATTCTGTAATATATATATATATATACATATATAAAGAGATTTATATCTTTCTTATTGCATATATATATATATATATATATATATATATATATATATATATATATATATATATATATATATATATATATATATATATATATATATATATATATATATATATATTGAAGATATATATATATATATATATATATATATATGTATATATATATATATATATATATATATATTCCACAGAGCAACGTGTCAGACGTTTTATATCTTTCTAAACGAAATAAACCGTTTATATGCATTTTATGAAATTTTTATTCATACTATAAAATATTAAATAATATTTAATATTTAAATATTATATGTTAATATACTTAAATAATATATGTTAATATATAATATACTATTTTCTCCAAAGTCACAGAAAACAAGCACACATAAGCGCATATTTTGCCCCAGTGTCCCTTATTACCTTATATATATATATATATATATATATATATATATATATATATATATATATATATATAGTTATATATATATATATATATATATATATATATATATATATATATATATATATTAATCCTGATCCCTCGTATATATCATTTGAAGTTATTTGAAATTGTGATGGAGATACATAAAAGAAAAATTTATGTCAGACATTAAAATTTGCAGTTTCTCTCATATATATATATATATATATATATATATATATATATATATATATATATATATATATATATATATATATATATATATATATATATATATATATATATATATATATATATATATAACGGGCGTACTCTGTGAGCTAGGGTGTTGCTATTTTTTTCCTTAATAGACTGAGAAAGTAAAAATATTTCTTATTGCATAAGTATCTTGAATTTTTTGGATTTTTTAACCTCCCTTTTAGACCCCTCAGGTCATCAGACCCTGTCCCCCAAATCCACGCCCAAGAATTAGCTGTATCTGTTACTGACATATTAAGATATAAAAATAAATAAATTAATTAAAAAAAAAGTTAATCGTATATTATTTAAAAGTGAAATTTAAACTGTATATTTATTTTATATATATAGCAGCAGAAGAAGTATATATATATGAAAAGAGCAGGTTATATATACATAAAGAGCAGTTAAATGTAAATATAGATGTTATATATACATATATATATATATATATATATATATATATATATATATATATATATATATAAGTATATATATATATATATAGTTATATATATATATATATATATATATATATATATATATTTATATATATATTTATATATATATATATATATATATATATATATATATATATATATATATATATATATATATATATATATATATATATATATATATATATATATATATATATATAACTCGCTTGTTTGCCGGGTTTAAAGTTTTAATATATCAAATCTTAATTAAAAAAACAAAAGAAAAACAAGGAAAAATAATTGTTATTGTTGTTACTTGCCGTTCATTACTGGTATCAACAAGCAGTTTATCAATGTTGCTACCAAA
>JABUQX010142660.1:0-7500 GCA_015478945.1 Trachelipus rathkii
GGTTGTTGCTTAAAAATTGCTTTTAAAATTAGTCATGAGAATTCAAGCAATGGTTAATAATGTTAATATCGCGATGATACCAACTACTTAAAAAAAACTTAATAAGCTATGTTTGTTTTCCTGAAACTATTCTAGCTTACTAGATAAGGTTAGTTTTTCTTAAAAATTAAATGGTCGCCAGATCAGAGATCAAGATTTAAACATAAAAGCTTTAAAATTACTCAAAACAAAGCGGTAAACATTAAAGTTAATGGTTAATTAAAACAAAGCAATTACTGACTTAATTGTAAACTAGTTTGTAGCGGTGCTATAGAATTACAATGCTAAGAATATTTTTTCTAAAGTTATTAAAAAAATAAAGCTAAATTAAAAACTAAATTGTTAAAAAAAAAAATAACGAAGCTAAGCATCATTAATAAAACTTCTTATTAAAAGTGTTAGAAAAACTATAAAACGGGAACTATACATAATTCTCGACAGGGAAAATGGTCGACACGCAAATTTCGGAATTTTCAGAAGGTGTCAAAAACGTCGACATCATTTTGGTCGACAGGATTTTGGTCGACAGCATTTGGGTCGACAACATTTTCTCATAATGTGTCCAAATCGTCGACACATTAAATAATCGATTAAATAATATCGATTAAATAATCGATAATTAATCGATCGATTAATCATTAAATAAATTTTCAGAAGGTGTCAAAAACGTCGACAGGATATATATATTATATATATATACATATATATATATACGGCAAAATAACCATAGCAACAGCCTTATATACCTTATATTAACACCTTATACCATATATACTGCTGTATATGCTGCTACTGCTGTATATATATATAACCTTATATATATATATATATATATATATATATATATATATATATATATACAACAAAAAATAAGGAGGCTCGAGCCGACGGGGAACAGAAGGGGGACGATTTCCATACCCCGTAGAGGCGGAGGAACCCCCGACACCCAAATACCAAAGAGCGGGGTTCGGAGACCCTCCCCGGAGGAAGGGAAATAGTATTTAGGGGGCTCGAGCCGAGAGACCCCGACTCTTGCATCTTTGCGGTTTACCCCTTGGGGGTATTCTTTGAATTAAAAAAAAAAAAAAAAAATAATGTCAATATGATATATCGATAGTAATATATCGATTAATCGATATAGTAAAAAAAAATTTACTGTCAAAATTGTCGACACATTTTTTTAAAAAATGTCAAAATTGTAGACAGCATTTTGGTCGACAGCATTTGGGTCGACAGCATTTGGGTCGACAACTTCCTGTCGACCATTTTACCTATCGACAATTATGTCCTAGCTTCTATAAAACTACTTATTAAAATTAATGAAGCTGTAAAAAAAAAATTAATAAAGTTAGCATATTTTCTTTTTTTTTTTTATAATAAAAAAAAGTTTTTTACCATTTTTTTCTATTTGAGTGTTTTTTAACAAAAAAAACTTGCCCTCCTCAGGGGGTGAAACTTGTTTAAGATTTATACCCCCAAAAAATAAGCAAAATTATATTTGTACTTATATTCGACTATGATTTTATTAATTAAAATCGCTAGTACAAAGCGGTGTTTTCTTTAAATTTTCTTTAAATTTAATCAATATACGCAAAATAATTTCCCTATATAAATGTTAAAGAGAGAGAAAAAGAATTTGTTTTCCTCTCTTCCGTCTTTCGTCTAGTTCTCTTTCCAAGGTCGTTTTACGATCATATGATCAATTCGCCGTTTCTTTGTGTGTGAAATTCCACACTCGGTGACCTTGTCGAACAGATGATCGAAATATTCTCGTTCGCGTACATGCTTAAATATACATGTATAATATATATATATATATATATATATATATATATATATATATATATATAATATATATATAATATATAGATATATATATATATAATATATATAAATATATATATATATATATATATATATATATATATATATATATATATATATATATATATATATAAAATTATATAATTATAAAATTATATATATATAATATGTTTGGAATGAAACTAACGTCGTTATAAAGAAATCCAAACAAAATGATCAAAACTTATATTTTAAATTCAGAACTGAATGATTTAGCAAAATTTTCTCACTTGTAAAATTACGTTATTTAAAAAAAGTGATATTCTCAATTCTGAAGAAAAAACAAACTCATCGGAACATTTTCTTAAAACGCTATTTTAAAAATAAAAATAGGTACATTCTTAGTCTAAAAAAACGAAACACATTTTTAAATCAAATAAAAATATTGTCATCAAATATGTCCATCGGGACATTAAAATCAACGCTGCAGGAAATATCTGTATACCTCCTTTATCTCTCTTTCGGAGGGCCGTCTCAACTGTATGAGCCTCCTTTATCTCTCTTTCGGAGGGCCGTCTCAACTGTATGAGCCTCCTATCTCTCTCTCTCGGAGGGCCGTCTCAACTGTATGAGCCTCCTTTTCTGGAAAACTGCTATTTAAACCTTTGTTTAAAAAAAACTTCATTAATAAATTGAAAAAGGAAGAAACAATTAAATACTAAAAATCATAGTAAACACTGGGGCACTCATCCTATAAACATCCAAAGACCTGCTCGGTACTTTAATTTTAAGGGGGAATACTTGGGAAAACTTTCGGCCCAAAATGGTAACTTCCCTTAAAAGGACATGACCTTAGAGCGTCGTTAGGTAACATCTGACAAAACAGGGTTTTAAGGGGAAATACTCAGGCAAAACTTTCGGCCCAAAATGGTAACTTCCCTTAAAAGGACATGGCCGAGATGAACCAACTTAAGTCTTTTTCACGGAGGATTGTGCTTATCATCCTAGATATATATATATATATATATATATATATATATATATATATATATATATATATATATATATATATATATATATATATATATATATATATATATATATATATATATATATACCCTATACGCATATATATATATATATATATATATATATATATATATATATATATATATATATATATATATATGTGGCTGTCTATTTCCCTTCTTCGATTTAATAATAAAAAGAATGGTGAATGCCACTCGAGGCATTCTGCTTGTTGCTTTCAACAAGGCACTTTTTTGAGGAACGTGGCACTGTTGCCTAGCTTACTTTAAAGCGTTATTTTCCTCTCTATTAAAACTTAAATGAGCAAACTTTATTGCAAAAAAAAAATATGCTTAAATATTAAAAAGAAACTTGTGGCTTTCCACTTAACTTTCTATTTAGTAGGCACGGTTGCCTTTATACTCTTAGGTTAGGTACTGGTACCTAGATACTTTTAAACACTGTTGCTTAAAAAATGAGCAAACTTTATTGCTAAAAAATTATTCTTAAATAAATAAAATAAAAAAAAAACTGTGGCTTTCCACTTAGCTTTCTATTTGGTGGCACTGTTGCCTCTCTATTCTTAGGTTAGGTACTGTTACCTAGATACTTTTAAGCACTGTTGCTTATATAATGGGGTTCTGGACTGCACTGGTGCTTTCACCTGCCAGAGACCTCCTTCTGCTTTCAGATTTTCCTCTAAATCCGTGGTGGACCCCTGTGGGTCGTTACCACCGTAATAAAAACTCTGATTTGTGGGGGCGACTCCCTGCGGGTCGTCCTTATAATAAAAACTGTATTGCCCTGCTGTGGCGATCTTCGGTATACTGCTTCCACCGGACCGTTCCTGTGGGATACCCATCTGTTACCGGGTTCTTTAACCTTTGTTGGGGAGCATGGGCCTTTACTGGGCTCTCCCATATAACTCTACTTGGTCTCGGGGCATAATAACCTTTGCTACTGCCCTAAATCGCATAGGATTTATAGTTAGTAATAGTAAGTTCTGTACTCGGTTTTGTGTTATCTAAAGATACTGTTTTCTGAAGCAACTTTGAGCTTTGAGATATCGTCCCTCCCGGAAGACTTTACTTCCTTGGCTTTTTAGGGATTATTTTGAAATATCGTCCCTCCCGGAAGACTCTACTTCCTTGGCTTCTAGGGGATTACACTTCAAACCTATCTCTCTCAAGTCTGTAGCCCTCTCTAGGACCGTTGCTATCTTCACTTGAAGAATAAAAACAAACTCCTTTAGAAACAACAAAAAAACTATCGCTAAAATTATGCAAAAATGAACGAATGCAAACACTGGCTATCGGTAACTTTCTATTACTATTACGCTTCGTCTTAAAATTAGCACAAAACTGTTTAATACTCAAAAAAAAAACATAAGCTGCGTCAGCTTCTTGAATATGTTTTAAAATTTTATAAAAAGAGCACTTCTTAATTATAAAAAACAAAAGACACTTTAGTCTTGTTCGAATTGCTAAGAAACTTTCTAAAAAAAAACAAAAGAACACTGTAGTCTCGTTCGACTTTCAAAAAAAACTTTCTAAAAAAGAAGACACTGTAGTCTCGTTCGACTTTCAAAAAAAACTTTCTAAAAAAGAAGATATACTCTTTTGTCTGTATATATATATATATATATATATATATATATATATATATATATATATATATATAATATATATAGCAGAACATATATATATATATATATATATATATATATATATATATAACATATATATATATCTGTTATAACATATATATATATATATATATATATATATATATATATATATATATATATATATATATATATATATATATATATATATATATATATATATATATATATATATATATATAAATGCTTGCTTAAGAAAAAGAAAGACACTTTAGTCTCTCTAAAAAACTTTTATTTCCCCAAAAAAGCTAATAAACGCTCGACTGTATATATATATATATATATATATCTCGTATATATATATATATATATATATATATATATATATATATATATATATATATATATATATATATATATATATATATAATTTTCTTATATATATATATATATATATATATATATATATATATATATATATGCTGGCTTAATTAAATATATACCTATATATTTATAATTAACCGTACTTTCTTTACGCACCTTAATATATCTCTATAGATATATATACTTACTTACTTCTTAAGCGCTACGCTAAAGGCGCGAACAAAATTTTCTAAACCGAAAGAAAATAATACCATGTAAATATCTATAAATATATATATATTATATATATTTATATATATGTATACTGGCTTGCTTATAAATATATATACCCAATATATATTTATATATATATATATATATATATATATATATATATATATATATATATATATATATATTCTTCTTTATTCATCACATATGTATCTATGTATATGATATATATATATATATAATAGATAATATCATATATATATAATAATAATAACTATCATATATAATATATGCACGCGAACTACTTATAAAAATATATATTCCCAATATATATATATATAACAACATATATATTATATATATATATATATATATATAATAATAATATATATATATATGCTATATATATATATATATATAACAACAATATATAATAACCTTATATATATATACTTGCTTACTTATTAACTCTATGTTCAAAAACTTATATCCTTATATTCCTACTGGCGGAAATAAGAATGATAAAACTATATATATATATATATATATATATAATATATATATATATATATATATATATATATATATATATATATATACTATATATATATATATATATAATTCTTTTTTTCTATCCCTCTTCCTTCTTTCTTTCCGCTTGACCTTCAGCGGTGTGCGTCTGCACTTATGTACGCGTGTGCGTGGGTGGGTCGTGTGTGTGCTTGTGCGTATTTTCGTCTGGTGCTTATTTCAGGCTACGCGTTTGCTTACTCAATTCTCTCTTTCTCTCTTTCTTTCTCTTTCTGTTCTTTTATATATATATATATATATATATATATATATATATATATATATATATATATATATATATATATATATATATATATATATATATATATATATATATATTTGGTAAATGTTAGTATCTTACTAAAGTTTACTGAATGTTAATTAAAGAAAAAGAGATATTGGAAGGAAGGATAAAATAAGTTTTTGGAAAAGTATTTCACTAATGATTATTTTACGAACTTACTCTAACACCTGGATTTATCTGTAATCAAATTGAAAATTAGCACATTACATAAATACACCTTTATACAACACACCTTAAGAAATATATAAAAAGATAAAAGATGACCATCCGAAAAAAATAAGAAAAATACTTAAAATTAAAATATTTCTGTCAACCTGTTATAAAATAAAGTTATTTTACATAAATGGCATTCAAAGAAAAATATTTTAATTATATTATTATTAAAAGTAATAATGATAATAATAGTATTTTTATTTTTTGTAAGCGGTTGCGCAACCTTAAATAGCTTTTTATATTTTTGGGGGAAGGGGAGAAAGTTCTATTTTTTGTGAAGGACTTTTCCTCCAATGTTTGCTGGCTGAATTCGTGAGAGACGTCCTCTCTTAACTGGCTGCTTCTGCGAGAGAGACTTTCCTCTCTAGACGGGCTGCTTCTGCGAGAGAAACTTTCCTCTCTAGACGGGCTGCTTAGACTGGGAGACTGGGAAACTTTTCCCTAAGAATTTTTTAAAATTTTTAAAGGAAACTTTAATTTTAAAATTTTCTTACCTGATAGCCTCCTGGCTTTATATATCCATGTGTGGGTTTCCGATTGAAGTAAGTGGAGGTTGTGGGGCTTAGTTTGGGTGGCTGCTTGTTACGCTGCATCTGCTGCATCTGAAGTTCCAATCCTCAAATCCGTCCGGATTTATCCTGTCAAGGCTCGGCAGTTGACGACAACTGCCCTCTGATGCATCCACTGGCAAGGGCGCTAGTTGACGATATTCTTCTGCCAATGAACCACTCGGCATCATCTCTTTGAAGGGATATCGTGAATAAAAGCACTGTCTCTTATTCTTTATTGATTGGATTGGTTTAATTCCTCAAAACATAAAACATAAGCCCATAATAACAAAAGCTTGTGACAACAAGCCCGTTACAAACAATGTCACAAACCCGTGACAACAATAACACGGTACCACAACCTGCGGAGAATGGATAATTTTGGAATAAATGGGACATTCTAATTATGGTTAACTAATTATAGTACAACATTGTAGAATAAAATAATTATATATAATTTATGAAATCAATAAAAATCAATTATATATAAAAAATTATCGCATTCACCAAACTATGATAATTACAAAATACTCATTAATGAATGATTAATTATATTTAAAATTAGGTAAAATCACTTTATATGTATTTTTAAAATTTATAACATCGAGAATAAATTATACATTTCAGGTGACCTTTTTATCATCCAACAAAAATGATTATAAAATAAATTTCAATTATTTTAAAATTAAATAACCTTCTGAAATAAAGATAAATTAGGATTAAAATTTACCTCCACTTTTTTCCTTTAGAGGCTGTTTGGAAAACCCATGGATACT
>JABUQX010142660.1:12500-17279 GCA_015478945.1 Trachelipus rathkii
TTTAAAAAGGAAAACCGCTTCATGCCGTTCACACCCTCTAGTCTAACACACCTTTTTTATGCTCTTGTTATTTTGGTTACTAAAAAACTTTTTTATTTTATCTTCCAGAAGTTTTGTGCGCTTCGGACTCGATCGAAAAAAAATGCATATTTCAGAGATGAATCCTAAGACGTTTCGAATTGATTGAATTTTAGAAGAGTCTGAGAGGCATAGATTTAAACAATATGCTACACAATGTGTGTATAAAGCTTTAGGACACTTATTCCGAATAACAGATTGCACTCCTCGGAATTCGCTTCTCATGGAAGAGGCTCCATCATATCCTTGGCCTCTTAAATTTTCAAGTTTTAAACCAAGATAGCCGAGTCTCTCCAAAATTACATTTGCCAATGCTTTCCCTGAGATATCATAAACCGGAACAAATGATAAAAAATCTTCTCTTAAAGTAAAAGGACTATCACCTCTATCACCACCAATCGCGTACCTTACACAAAGTTAAAATTGTTCAGTTTGAAAAATATCCGTTGTTTCATCAGCTAACACTGACAAAATTTTGTTTTTATTAACTTCTTCCAATATTTTTCTTTTGTATAAGCTGACTAAATGACTGTATGATTTCATTCTGTATCATCGGACTCGTATACATTAAATTTTTGGACGATAGAAGTAAGTGGTTCTTCAAAACCTGGTCACCTCCATTTGCTCGAAACCTAAGAAGGTTTCTAAAATTTCCGTCATTTTCAGCTGGAGTTGATAATTCAATACGTCCAGAGTCACTTGAGCCCTTAATGCAAGACCTTGCTGGCCACATAAACGTATAGTTTCAATTATTGGTACAAGTTTTTCTCTATTTTTCTTCACATTTTTCTTATTTTGAGTGTCCAGTTGTTTGTCTATGCTTTCGATTTTTTCTGAATAAGAGCTTCAATATTATCTTCGGCTGTAACTGCGCTACGGTGATATTCAGTTTTTTCGTGTTTTCTGAAGGATTGTAAAGCTTTCTTTAAGTTTCGGTATGGCTTACTTACAAATGTCTCAATCTTTTCATGACTTCCTTTGCCAGCTTCCTCGATGTTCAGAAACAATACACATGTAGCACAATACACTCCTTTTTCTTTTTCAGAGTAAGCTAGCCATCTGAAATTTTGCAACCACTCGAACTGAAAATGTCTGGTGAATTTTAGGGTTTCTTCAGAATAAAATTTGTGATTTTTTGTGGGCCTCCAAAGGGAATCGCGAACCTCAATTTTTTGGTTATTGTTAAGTTTTGTACAGACATACTCTGCTATATCATTGGTAAAGTTAATTGAAGAAGATTGTAAGGCATCTTGTACATTCTTTGAAGTTGAAGGAACAATTGGATGATTTTGATCCGACAATTCTTCTGATTGTGCATTGCTTAAAGAAGAAGTGCAAGTTTCCTGATTTTTTTTTGTTTTTTATGAAAAATAATATAATAAGTTTTTAGGCTGTTCCTTGTTTCTTTTCATTTTTTACTCTAATATATATATATATATATATATATATATATATATATATATATATATATATATATATATATATATATATATATATACTATATATATATATATATATATATATATATATATATATATATATATATATATATATATATATATATATTATAGGCCTATATTGCTAAATTTGCTATATATATAATGTTCAACGTTTGGCGAATCTTTCTTTTGATTATGAAAAGAAGCGCTAGTAGCCTAGTCCTATTTTATTTTTTATGTTTATAAAGACATTTTTAAAATTTTAATTGAATGATAAAAGAAAACTGCAACACTTCTAAGTAAGTCCTAAACACGTCACCGGTCACACAGTCACAAGACTCACGACAACCATCTTTCACTAATTGAAAATGACTGATTGAAAAGAAGGGGAATCCAATCACATGATTGACGTTGGAACTCGGACCTCGGAAGATACTCAATTGCATCATGGTTACGGTATATGAGTTTCAGAAGCTAAATATATTTGAAAATTTAAATAATCAAATAGTTACAAAGATACTGTTATTTCTCTTTTTATTTAAATGATTCGTTTTATTAAAAAATGAATATACTTTTATCGAAAATGTTTCAAAATTTTAAATAAAAGCTTTAGCAAGATCTTAAATCAGTTAACTGCAAAATGCTGGCTAGCATTCTGGCAACACCGTTAACAGCTCATACAGACCGCGAATAATAATCAGAGTCACATGCGAAAACATGTTTGAAATTGAAAACAATATATATATATATATATATATATATATGTTAAGCAGCATATAAAAGAGTATATAAATATATATAAATATATATATATATATATATATATATATATATATATATATATATATATATATATATATATATATATATATATATATATATATATATTTTTTTTTTTTTTGTGTAGTTTATTTTTTGTTAAAATATTTAAATGTCGATATTTTCGGGGCTGCAGCCCCTCGCCCCCCCCTGGCTACGGCCCTGTTCAAGCGTTCTTTTGGCTTTTTAGAACTCAAAAGTACGATTGAAAACGTTTCTCAAATTTGCATATTTTCACGTTCTTCTCTACAAACTATTTTCAACGAACCCAATGCTGGGCCTTACCTGTTTGGTTTTGTTCGTTAACTTCCTTCTTTGTGGCGCAATGTTTAATGTAAACATCCAGCTCTCTTCTCACGATGCAGAAGAAAACCCCGCCATTAGTCTTGACGCTATCGAGATGGTCGGAAGTGGTACAATTGCGATTAGCAAATGATTTGAAAGTGTTGCTTATATATATATATATATATATATATATATATATATATATATATATATATATATATATATATATATATATATATATATATATATATAAAGAAAGATATATATATATATATATATATATATATATATATATATATATATATATATATATATTTATATATATATATATATATATATATATATATATATATATATATATATATATATATATATATATATATATATATATATATATATATATATATTGGTTCTTTTGTGATTTCGCCAACCACTAATTTTGTAAGGTTGGTAGTAATATCATAATATTGTTGTAAAACAGAAAGAAAATATTTTAAATCTCGCAAGCACTTATGGTTCGCGAAAAGGAAAAGGTTTAGTACACGAAGAAAAGACCATATATTAAGGTTTTTTGAGCTTAGCATATTATAGATTTCTTTTACTGCTTGTTCGATATTGTTTATAATAATAATAATAATAATAATAATAATAATAATAATAATAATAATTATAATTATAATTATAATTATAATTATAACTATAATTATAATTATAATTATAATTATAATTATAAGGCCAGCCTCTAGAAGAGCCACAATCCATATCTCAAAAACTACAATAGCTACAGGGAAAAGGAATACATTGTTGGAATCCTGGCAACATTTTAGTGCGGAAAATGTAAAAAAAAATATAAAAATAAAAATAAAATAAAATAAAAGGCTATTTTTTTTGGGGGGGAGCTCGAGCCGGCTGGGGACATAGTATATATATATATATATATATATATATATATATATATATATATATATATATATATATATATATATATATATATATATATATATATATATATATATATATATATTATTTGTAAAGGTATTACACGGCAATGTAGGGGGCTCGAGCCGACGGGGAACACAGGGGGGACGTTTTCCATACCCCGTAGGGGAGGGGCGGAGGAACCCCCGCGACACCCAAATACCAAAGAGCGGGGGTTCCGGAGACCCTCCCCGGAGGGGGGGAATTAGTCCTACCCCGTAGTTCCCCGGAAGGCCGAGAGACCCCGACTCCTGCCATCGGTGCGGTATACCCTTGGGGTATTCTTTAGTTAAAAACAAAAAAAAAAATTTAATAGAAAGTCTATTTATTTTAACGAGTAACGTATAAAAGTCTCTAAATAGGCCTTCTACTCATATTACTATAATTATTAACAATAATTTTTTTTATTTATTTTTTTACATTTTCATATCTAAAATTTTACCAGGATTCCAAAAATGTATTCCTTTTTCCTGTAGCTATTGTAGTTTTTTTTTTTTTTTTTTTTTTTTTTTTTTTTTACATTTCCCGCACTAAAATTTTACCAGCATTCCAACAATGTATTCTTCCCGGTAGCTGTTGTAGTTTTTTAGATATGGATTGTGGCTCTTCTAAAAAAAATTTTTGTGGACAAAGATAAAGGAACTCGTACACAAAACATTGAACGTACATATCAAGCAATAGTGTTAATTTATTTTCATATATAATTTCAATTTTGAAACATATTACAAGCAACACTGATATTACGACTATTAGGAAAATAATTTCATTACATTAAATTCTTTATATTTAAATGGTTTTCAATATCCATTGAAATTTAATATTTTATACTTTTTAAACTTCACGGAAACATAAATATAAAAATAAATTAAATTGAATTTTAAATAGAAAAAAAGCCTTAAAGGCAGTTCTTGCTGCATAATAGAATACGGAATACCAACTTTACATCTACTCTTTTTTTATTGTGGTTGGCGAAATCATAAAGTACCATATATATATATATATATATATATTTATAGCAAAATTATATATATATATATATATATATATATATATATATATATATATATATATATATATATATATATATAGATAAATACGAAGCGCCCACACAAAACGCGAAAGCGTTTCACGATAAAGAAACGGTTAAACACCCATCCTGAATTGAACGGGAAGTACAATG
>JABUQX010142662.1:12500-17500 GCA_015478945.1 Trachelipus rathkii
GAAAATGTAGAGCAGAGAGCCAACATCTCGATACTCTCTCGGGCCTAAAATTGATACTGTAATGATAATTAAATTAAAAGTATTTTAAAAGCAATTAAATTTTGAACTGTGAAATATCTTAATGTGTGTTCATGTAAAATAGTCATTAGACATAATTAATAAAGAAATAAATAAAGAACGTTTCACTATTCCAAAACTATTTTATTATTTGCTATATCAAAGTGATCTCTTGAATAGGGCCAATTAATCATTATAGAGATCAGTCTTTGTACATAGTTTTGGTGGACCCCAGTACAGTGACAAAAACCCCCCTTTCTGATCTAGGGGGGCACATAACAAAGAAAAAAAAAGTGGTGATTGTGAAAGTGAAAGTGCCAATAAACAAATATAGTGCTAAGTGAAGTGACTCATATACTGAAAAAAAAACAATTAAATAAGTCTTAGTGCGTTGGTACAAGAGCTATCATAAACTTTATTACATAACGATTAGCGTGAAGAATCCCGTTATTTTAAAAGTCGCTAGTCTCGTAAAAAAGAGCTCCATTTTCAAATAATATCACCGGCAAAAAAAAAAAAAAAAAAAAAAAAAAAAATAAAGAAACGGGCTGAAGAGAATTTAACATGCCTAGCCATAAAAAAAGATCTCCCCGGTTTAAGACCGGGAGGGGTAGGGGAAAGGCAAGTACTACAGTAAAAGCAGCTGCAGTTCCCCACTCATCCCCCAAATCTCCAATTCGAAGAGAAGAAAATTCAAATTCGAACTCCGATGGGGAAGGAAGTCAGGACCTACATACCCCGCTACGAGCAAGATCTGTTACCCCCACAGTCTCCCCCTCGTTGGGGGGGACTCCAAAGACCAGTCTGCCGATTGGCGCCATTCCAAAGTTAGATTTGCGTAATATGATGACTTGGTTACACACTACGATTACCGTTTTCAAACTTAATGGAGTGGATGATCCAAAAGAACGCGTAAGAATATTGGCTTCCGTCCTTCCCCATGATATTGTAGCAACCATCAAATTTCCATTGGGGGGAGATTGCTTTCAAAAGTTAATTGCGTCGATAGAGGAAGCTTACGCCCCAAATTTGAGAAGTCAAATCAGTGAAATTTTCAAAAAAGGAAGAAAAAAAGAAGAACTTCCTTCAGTTTACTTAGCAAGAGTTCGGGATGTTATGGGAAGAATAGGATTCGATCTGCTTGCTGAAAACAGTGCTCCGTTTGTTCATGAGTTGTTTATTAATGAGCTTCCATCTCGCATACAAGAAAGTTTAATGACTCTGGCAGACGATAGCAGTCTTGAAAAAATTACAAAAGTAGCAGATAACTTATATAAGAACTTTTATAGGAACGACTACGAAACCCCCCACGAGAGAAGGGGGAGAGAATATTGGGGGGCAGTGAATCATCTTCAAGGAGAACAGTTCCCAACACACGAGAGAGGATCACATGAGGAGAGTCGAAATACAAACAACAACAACAACAATTCCCCAGTTTCAGAAGAGGCTAAAGTAAACAAAGAGTTCTTTCGAGAGATGAAAGGGCTTCTCAAGTCTCTCACCAAGGTCGCAGGACAGCTGAGTGAGGCCGCTGCCAAACCGACTCGTACAGAAGAACAACCATCATTTCAAAATAGAAGAAATGCTCCTAGGGAACGTAAACAAGGCAACACTGTAAATGCTGAGTTGCTAGGAGAGTTATGTAAACCACACTCCAGATACCTCCATAGAAGTTACACCTGTCATTCGGAATTTTGTCCTATGTATTCTTTGGTATTCCCGCCAAATGGAGAAAGTCAGCAAGCCCATGAGTCACATCCCCAAAGAAGGCAGGGAAACGCATCAGATCCCCCCTCGAACAGGAGTTAGAGGGGGAGGTGAATATTTTAGATGAAAATTATCGTATTTTTAATTATGGGAATTTTGCTGAAGTAAATAATTTGCATGCGTATACTAGTAGGTTTAATAATAATTATAATAATAATAATATGAATAATAATAGGTATGTTTGGTATTCTAATGGGTATAATAATAATAATAATAATAATAATAATAATGTAGCTTTGAGTAATTTTAAGAGTAACGAGCAAGGTGCTCACTGGCATGTACAAGGAGGTCATCCTTCTTCCAATGAAGCTCTGAGTATTCCGACTATTGACAAGAGTATCGATGTGACCCATACGATACCCACGCTGGCTTATAGCGGCTCACAAAATATATTAATTACGGATGCTCCGACTGGAGAAAATCAGGTCATAAATAATTTGTCTGTATTAAATAATGTAAGAAATTATAAACTTTATACAATTGTTGATAAAATATCAAAAAGAGTCTTTATTATCGACTCAGGTAGTGAGATCAATTTACTCCCTATGGATGGAGACCAGAATGTATCGATTATTGGTCAAATTAAAGCAGCAAATGATACCGTAATTGACATATACTCGCGCGAAATTGTTACAATTGATTTTGGGTTAAAGAGAACTTATGATGTAGAATTTCTAACTACTAAATTGCCCATTTGTATATTAGGAATGCCGTTTTTAAAAAAATTTTCGTTTAATATTAATTTTGAGACAGATGTGTTAACGGATACTCAGAGCAAAGAAGGTATAAATTTATGTAATAACACGATTTGTAGAGATAAGGCTTTTATTCATACTCTCTCTCAATTTTCTTCTTCTGTAGCTACTAATGAACTTTTTAGTGATATTCCTATAGTTAATAATCTGGTATTTGATTTTAAACATTTATTTGTAAATGCTTATTTGCCGGAAAATTTTAATATGCGGGAGAAGCAACTTAGAGCTTGGGACGACCTGTTCAAAGAATTTGGGGGAGGGGGGAACGCTGAGTCGAAACTTAAGAATAGAAATGGGGGGGGGATACTTGTGCTTTACGTGGGGGAGAGGAGACGAGCATTCCAACTGCTATCTTGAGGGAATTAGCTTCACTTTTTCCTTATAAAACTAATATAAGCGGAGTTCCAATAAAGCTTAAACCTCGTCGTATTCCTCATAAATTATTCGAACAAACAAAGAGGGAGCTATTAAATTTAGTAAAAGCGAAAGTTTTAAAGAGGGCACCATCGCAATGGAGTTTCCCAATCAGCGTTTTGGAAAAAAATGGGGGAGGGGTACGAATCGTGTGTGATTTTAGAAAACTTAATTCCGTGGCGAAAAATGATGTATTTGCTATGCCGAATATAAATGATATATTTAGTGGGCTTCATGGGACAAAGGTATTAAGTAAGCTTGACGTCACGAACGCGTACTATTTACTGCCTTTGGCAGAAGCCGATCAACATTATTTTACTATTAGTACAATGATCGGAAATTTTTCTTTTAGACAATTACCGATGGGATTTAAAAATTCGAGCTCATGTTTCATGAGATTTTTAACGATATTACTTCAAGGCATTCCCGGTGTACACGTGTATTTAGACGATATTTTGATAGGGACCAAAGATTTATCAGACCACGTGTTGGTACTTAAACAAGTATTTGAGAGATTAAATTATTTTAAAATTTGTTTAAATAAAAAAAAAATGCGAATTTGGGGTAAAAAGATTAAGTTATTTGGGTTTTGACTTGACGGAAGAAGGGCTTGCGCCATTATCTGAAAAAGTTAAGGAAATAATTAATGTTCCTCGGCCGGTAACCATAAAAGAAGTACGTTCGTTTGTTGGCCGAATTTCCTTTTACCGTCAAAATATACCGTGTTTTACAAATCTAACATTGCCTTTGTATAATTATTTAAAGGGAAAAAATAGCTCTAATAAAAAAATCACGTGGTCTCCCGAGGCTGAGAAGTCCTTTGTAGATATAAAACAAGCGATTCGTCACGCCTCTCGGCTCAGGTTTCCAGCCATTGATGCGCCTCTCAAAGTTTATATCTATGCAAATAATAAAGCTTTTAATACAGTAATTATGTCTGACGATGAGAATGGGACTCCTTTTGCTTTTTATAGTGGGTCTTTTAATACAACAGAAAAAAAATATTTGCCAGTAAATAAGCTTTTATTGGGGTTAACGAAATTATTCAAGAAATATGGGGCAATTTTAGCGGGAAAGCATGTGCGTATCTGTACGTGTTCACGGGCGTTTGTATATAAAATAAATCATGCTAATGATGTACAAAATTATAATGCTAAGGAATTGAGGGAGCTCGCTATATTGAGTACTTTCAATATCACGATGGAGTTAATTACCGAAAATCAAAATACATTATTAAAATATTTACTTGCAAATAATATTGCCCAAGATGAGGTAGGAGAAGATGCTGGTCCAAATAGTGTAGTCTCTGACTCCGCCCACCGATTAACGACGGCCAATGAGCAATCGGCTGAGAATACTATAGCGACTGACGTAGGTGCTATTAACTTGGTGATGAATGAATGTGCACCGATAGATCTGTCTTGTCGAAATGAAAATAGTAGTCGCACTGAAGCGGCCATATTGGAAATTGCAAAAATAAATTTAGTAACAACGTTTGATAAAAATGCAAAAATATTATTCTCGCATTTCAAGCGAGATTTGGACTTTGAAGAAATTAGACAGCACCAACAGTCAGATAAATACCTTAATGATCTGATGGCGAAGAGAGAGAAAACAACTTTGAAGTTAATAAAACAGAAATTCTTTTATAACAAAAAGGAGATAGAATTAGTGGTCGATGTCTCTTTAAACTATTCGCGCGTTTTTGTGCCGGAAAAGAGTGTGCAGAAGGTAATTAGCGAATACCACAATAAAGGACACTTGGGTGTGAATAAAACCCTCCTGAGCATAAAAAATGAATTTGTGTTTCAGCACATGCATAAAAAAATAAAACAGTTTATCCGCACGTGCTCAGCATGTCAAAAAAATAAAACAGTACCAGGCATAAGTCCTGATTACGGTGTTTTTAAAGAAGTGACGAAGAAGTTTCAAGCCGTTCATGTTGACATACTCAAGTTACCTAATGCAAGAGGATACAAATACCTACTTACCTTAATTGACCGCTAC
>JABUQX010142662.1:22500-35466 GCA_015478945.1 Trachelipus rathkii
ATATGTTAGAGATATGCTTGAAAAAGTGTGATAGGTTACGTTTTGTACACTGTTAGATACTACTGTTGTTAAGTGTGGGACTTTGTTAATGTTAGTAGTTTATTCGTTGATTAGTGTATAAAGAAATTGTTTTTATGTTATGTTTAACCTAAATGATACTCAAAATGCGAGTTGAATCAATAGATCAATATATTCTTAGTTCAGGTTATGATATGTTATCTTTATTGATGCTAAAACTTTCATCACGTTAGCGCGTATATTCGTTAGTCAGTATATAAAGAACTTATTTTTTGTTATGTTTATCAAAATGATACTCAATATGATTGAATCTATAGATCCAATAGATCATGGAAGAATTGGGTGGGGGAGAGGTAGAGGACAGATGGTTTGATTCCCCTGTTGTCGATTTACAGCTTTAAAATCAGTAAACTATTACACTTTAGTACGATATTTTATTCAAAGAACTTGTTTTTATGTTATGTTTGGATAAAACTTTGTTATTTTTTATGTTATGTTTGGATAAAACTTTGTTATGTTTGCAATTATTTGTTGGGTTTATGATATTTAGGTATGGTTATGATGAAATTTTGTTAAATTTTGCTATGTTTAATGTAAAAAACTGTTACGTTAGCTTTATATTCGCTGTCAGTATGATAATTAGACGGGGTTACGCTAAATTTTTGTTAAATATTGACATGTTAATGTAAAATTAACATTGATATGCTAGAGATATGGTTGAAAAAGTGTGAATAGGTTACGGTTTGTACGCTGTGATAGGTACTTTACTGTTGCTAAGTATGGAACTTTGTCAATATTAGTAGTTTATTCGTGCGTAAGGTGTGCTAGGTTTGTCGTTGTACATTATATTCTTAGTTCTGGTAATGCTATGTTAGCTTTATTAATGTGAAAACAATGTTACGTTAGCATATATTCGTTGGTAAATATATAAAGGACTTATTTTTGTGTTATGTTTATCCGAAATGATACTCGAAATGTGACATGAATCAACAGACCACAAGATCATGGAAGGGTGGGTGGATGGCTGGATACAGTTTGGCGGCCAGCTAACCCCAGCCATTTTAGCGACCCCGGCCCCGGCCCCGGCCAAAAATCAGGAAAAACCGGGGTTGTCTACCGGGGTTAACTGTAAATTTACACTAAATAATAGAGGGTTAAATCAAACAAAATAAAAAAATATATTTTAATTCCATTACTCCTTTGTTATAAATTGATGCAAAATATATAAACATACCTAAATATAATCAATTTTTTTTTATATTTACTATGATTTCAAATTAAAATTGAGGCAAAATTATAATTTTTCCGAGTTTTTAACATAAAAATATTCGAATTTGATATATCAAACGAATTCGGAAAAAGAAATATAATTGTTAAAATATTAATGTATTTATTTATTTAAAGTAAATATCTTCAAGAAAATCAAATATTTTCCAGAAATCTCTTTTCAAAATTATTTATTTAATTGAATTAATATATATATATATATATATATATATATATATATATATATATATATATATATATATATATATATATATATATATATATATATATATATATATATATATATATATATATATATATATATATATATATATACTTTAGAGAGGAAGCCCTTGGATTCTTTTTTAGTGTTTTGCTTTACTGTCACTTCATTTTATTACTAAATGTACACAAATTAAAAACATTGTTAAAGACACTTTTTTTTAATGAAATAAATTTTAAAAAGGAAAGCTAATTTTCGTCCCGACACGCGAGACCTCTTCAGGCTAAGGGACTGGATTTCTTTCTTGATCTTCATCAGTTCAAGTGTGCTTCAGTTGGTCTGCTATTTTCTTCATGGTGTTGTTGAAATATTTTGATGTTTTCAGATATTCATTTTGTATAAAATCTATCTTAACTTCACCGGGATGCTTATTGTAGTTGTTGCAATTCCATGATTTTGCGATGGTTCGTGTGATTGATATTTCTGATCATCTTTATATTGTTGATATTGATAGAGTGGCCTGTGTTACGCCTATGACTTGTTAAAGCTGAATTTATACTGTCCTTGTGCAGGTCATCTGTATGTTGATTTTTTCTTCTTTGCAAATCTATGGTTTCACCTATATATGTTTTATTGCAAGTATTGCAGGGGATGTGATATATACAGCTTTGGGGGAGATTTTCTTTTCGTTTTGGGGGTTTGAGAATGTTTTTTAAGGTGATGTTATTTGATGGAATGAGGGTAATATTTTTTGGTAATATTTGTTTTAACGAATATAATGGTAATTAAGGAATTGGTAAAAAGGAGGTGTTGCTATTTTTCGGGGGAAAGGTGCTATAGTACCTCTTTTTTGCTTTGTTAAATGCTTTTGTGATGAAAAACTCAGGATAGTAAAGTGATTTAAAAGTATTGTGGATGTATTTAGTTTCTTGTGCTAGAAGAGGGGGAGAGCATATACGAAAGGCACGGAGAAATAGAGATGACAGAACAGCTAATTTTGTGTTTAGGGAATGATTAGATAGCCAATGTTTATAGTTTGGTGCGAATGTTGGTTTTCTATATATAGTAAATTGCAAGTGATTGTTATTCCATGTGATTAAGGTATCGAGGAAGGGGATAGAGTTGGAAGGATGAATAGAGTTAATATAGTTTAGGACATCATTAGGGTTGGTGTTGTGAGGGAGGAGACAAAAATGTCATCTACATATCTAATCCATAAACTATTGTTTAATAAAGGGTGGGGTAAAATATGATAAAATTCTGTTAGTTCCATATATATGTTACTGAGTATGGGAGACAGTGGGGATCCCATACTCAGGCCGAAAGTTTGTTTGTAATATTTGCCATTAAAATGAAAGAAGTTATGTTGTATTATAAATTCCCCTTCCGTTTGATCATTAATCATTAACCATTCATCAATAATCATTAATCATTAATCAAAGCAAAAAAGAGGTACTATAGCACCTTTCCCCCGAAAAATAGCAACACCTCCTTTTTACTCATTCCATCAAATAACATCACCTTAAAAAACATTCTCAAACCCCCAAAACGAAAAGAAAATCTCCCCCAAAGCTGTATATATCACATCCCCTGCAATACTTGCAATAAAACATATATAGGTGAAACCATAGATTTGCAAAGAAAAAATCAACATACAGATGACCTGCACAAGGACAGCATAAATTCAGCTTTAACAAGTCATAGGCGTAACACAGGCCACTCTATCAATATCAACAATATAAAGATGATCAGAAATATCAATCACACGAACCATCGCAAAATCATGGAATCCTTTTGCATTTATAATAGTAACAACTACAATAAGCATCCCGGTGAAGTTAAGATAGATTTTATACAAAATGAATATCTGAAAACATCAAAATATTTCAACAACACCATGAAAAAAATAGCAGACCAACTGAAACACACTTGAACTGATGAAGATCAAGAAAGAAATCCAGTCCCTTAGCCTGAAGAGATCTCGCGTGTCGGGACGAAAATTAGCTTTCCTTTTTAAAATTTATTTCATTAAAAAAAAAGTGTCTTTAACAATGTTTTTAATTTGTGTACATTTAGTAATAAAATGAAGTGACAGTAAAGCATAATACTAAAAAAGAATCCAAGGGCTTCCTCTCTAAAGTAAATATATCACTACGACAAAGTAGTTCTTAAATATATATATATATATATATATATATATATATATATATATATATATATATATATATATATATATATATATATATATATATATATATATATATATATATATATAATATATATATATATATATATATATATATATATATATATATATATATATATATATATATATATATATATATATATATATATATATTTAATACAACTTATTCTTCTAGAAAATCAATTATTTTCTAAAAATTTATTTCGAAAATATTTATTTAATTGAATTAATTAAATGTATTCCTTTTTTATAATTTAAATTATTTATTAATTAATTGAAATTATATTTAATTTTCATCCTAAGTTTTAAGACTTTCAGTGTTTTTGACTTACATTTCTAATTTTAGCTAACCCCGGCCCCGGCCCCGGCCCCGGCAAAGCCCCGGCCCCGGCTAACTTAGAGCAGCCCCGGCCCCGGCCCCGGCCCCGGCAAAATTCCCGCCCCGGTCGGTCCCTAGTGGGAGAGGAGGGGAGGGGAGGGGAGGGGATGGGTGTTTTGATTTACTGATTTACTGCTTTAGGATCGGTAAACTATTACACTTTACTACGATATTTTATTCAAAGAACTTATTTTTATGCTATGTCTGGATAAAACTTTGTTATGTTTGCAATTATTTGTTGGGGATTATGATAGTTAGGTAAGGTTATGATAAATTTTTGTTAAATATTACTATGTTAATGTAAAAACTTTGTTACGTTAGCATATATTCGTTGGTCTGTATGATAATTAGACAAGGTTATGAAAATTTTTTGTTAAATATTACTGTGTCAATGTAAAATTAACGTTAATATGTTAGAGATATGCTTGAAAAAGTATGAATAGGTTACGTTTTGCATGCAATGTTAGTTACTTTACTGATGTTAAGTGCGGAACTTTGTTAATGTTAACAGTTTATTCATGCGTAAGTTGTGTTAGGTTTGTCGTTGTACATTATTTTCTTAGTTCGGGTTATGCTATGTTAGCTTTATTGATGTGAAAACTTTATTACGTTAGCGTATATTCATTGATCAGTATGATAATTAGCCAATGTTATGATAAATTTTTTGTTAAATATTACCATGTTAATGTAAAATTAACATTGTTATGTTGGAAAAAGTGTGAATAGGTTACGTTTTTGTATGTTATGTTAGTTACTTTACTGTTGTTAAGTGTGAAACTTTGTTAACAAAACAAGAATCAATGGTATTGCGTAATGTTTCGAAAACGAACCAGACAAGAATCATAGGTATTGCATAATGTTTCGAAAAGTGGGAGGAGTTTGAGCAAATTCTCGAATTGTATCTGATAACTCTAGTGAAACAGGAAATACAAATACAAACGTGAAACGAATTGCTCGTAAGGCATAGATATGAAAATACAAATATCTGATGCGATTTCATGTTTAAACAAAGCTGTACATGGCATGTTGTATAGACTTTTGAACCGTTATGGTTCGTTCGTGCGCTATATCCTTGTTTACTCTCTTCTGATTGGTTGAAAGAAAGAATCTCATTACCTTTGAGGACTGCTTACGCACACGATTTCCATCAGTAAGACATTTTTCGCTGTGCTGGTACGATGACATCTCCTCGTATCTCTACGCTTGTTGTTGATATCTTTACGAGGTCTTTCGTTATACCTAATGATGTGTCATTTATATTTATTCGTAAATCAAATGGAGACCGATACATTGTTTGTATTGAGGTTCAAATAATAGACCCTTATTCATTTCTGTTGAAGAATTCATCAAGATTATCGACACCGTTGCAGCTTGGGTAACGGATGAGAGTGTGTTATCCGATGGATCGAGGCGTAGTGAAATATCTGACTGGGGAGACAGTGGATACGTTTACTTCTCTCTGGAGCGAGAGAATGAATGCTGTTGAACCCAAATATGCAGAAAAATGGTTTACTGTTGCAGGTGTATTTATATTTACATCCTTTCAAAGGGTGTTGAATCTCTGGAGAGATATATAGAACTTGCTCAATTTATACAGAATCCTCTGTCCCATGATTAGATGAATTAATATGTTTAAAATAAAGCGTATGTTTTTATGTATTTATATAATGCTCTTTTCATTGAAAATTATATGTTATAAAAATGAAAACTTGTTTTACTTCCCCCATGTGAACTTTATTGGTTAAGATGCTAGTGATGACTGTTTATTCGTTCGGCTGTTGTGTTAAGTATGTTATGTTTATAGTTTAACATTACCGTGGGTAAAACTTTGTTATGTTAGCTGTTATCCTAATTAGATCAATAGATCTATAGATCATGGATGGGTTGGGGATGGTGGGGTGGATGGTTTGATTTACTGATTTACTGTTTTACTGCTTTAGTGTATGTAAAAATGTAAATTTTTTACGTTATAAATATAAAGGAATAAAATTTTTAAAAAAAAAAAAAATTTAAAGAAATAAAATTAAAAATAAATAAGTTTTTTAAAAACAAAAATTTTTAAAGAAATGAAATTAAAAATAAATAAAAGTTTTTTTAAAAACAAAAAGTTTTTGAAGAAAGGAAATTAAAAATAAATAAAATAAATAAACCAACACAGCACGATACTGTTTTGTTAAATGAATATTTACCACATCAGCTTCGTACATGTTCGTTCTGTATGCATTGTTAGTTACTTTACTGTTGTTAACTATGGAACTTTGTTATTGTTAGCAGTTTATTCGAGCGTAAGGTATGTTAGGTTTTATCATTATGCGTTATATTCTTAGTTCAGGCTAAGATATGTAAGCTTTATTGATGTGGAAACTTTGTTACGTCAGCATATATTCGTTGGCTAGTATGATAATTAGGTTAGGTTATAGTAAATTATTGTTAAATGTTACTATGTTAATGTAAAAATAACAGTGATATGTTAGAGATATGTTTGAAAAAAAAGTGTGAATAGGGTACGTTCTGTATGCAATGTTAGTTACTTTACTGTTGTTAAGTATGAAACTTTGTTAATATTGACTGTTTATTCGTGTTTAAGATGTGTTAGGTTTGTGGATGTACATTATATTCTTAGTTCAGGTTATATGTTAGCTTTATTGAAGTGAAAACTTTGGTACGTTAACATACATTCGTTGGTCAGTATGATAATTAGGTTAGGTCATGATAAATTTTTGTTAAATGTTGTTATGTTAATGTAAAATAACAGTGATATGTTAAAGATATGTTTGAAAAAAAAAGTGTGAATAGGGTACGGTCTGTATGCAACGTTAGTTACTTTCCTGTTGTTAAGTATGGTACTTTGTTAATGGTGACTGTTTATTCGTGTTTAAGGTATGTTAGGTTTGATGTTATACTTCATATTCTTACATCAGGTTATGTTATGTTAGCTTTAATGATGTGAAAACTTTGTTATGTCAACATATATTCGAGGGTTAGTATAAAAAGAACATATTTTTATGCTATGTTTATCCAAAATGACACTCGAAATATGACTTGAATCAATAGTTCAATAGATCAAAAGATCAATACCTCAATAGATCAGGGTTGGGACGGGAGGGGGAGGGATGGGTGGCTTGATTTACTGATTCACTGATTTAGCGCTTTAGTGTATGTAAAAATGTAAATTTTTTACGTTATAAACATAAAAAAGAATAAATTTTTTAGTAAAAACAAAAAGTTTTAAGAAGAAATAAAATTAAAAATAAATAAGTTTTTTAAAAAACAAAAGTTTTAAAAAAATAAAATTAAAAATAAATAAAAGTTTTTAAAAAAAAAGTTTTAAAGAAATGAAATTAAAAATAAATAAAAGTTTTTTAAAAACAAAAAGTTTTAAAGAAATGAAATTAAAAATAAATAAAATAAATAAATAAATAAACAAACACAGCACCATACTAATTTGTTAAATGAATATTTACCGCTTCAGCTTCGTACCTCTTCGTTCTGGATGCATTGCTAGTTAGTTTACTGTTGTTAAGTATGAAACTTTGTTAATGTTAACTGTTTATTCGTGTTTAAGATGTGTTAGGTTTGTGGGTGTACATTATATTCGTAGTTCAGGTGATGCTATGTTTGCTTTATTGATGTGAAAACTTTGTTACGTTAGCATATATTCATTGATCAGTATGACAATTAGACAAGGTTATGATAAAATTTTGTTAAATATTACTATGTTAATGTAAAAATATCCATGATATTTTAGAAAAAGTGTGAGTAGGTTACGTTCTGCGCTCAATGTTAGTTACTTTACTGTTGTTAAGTATGGAACTTTGTTAATGTTAGCAGTTTATTCGTACTTAAAGCGTGTTAGGTTTGTCGTTGTACATTATATTCTTAGTTCAGATTATGATATGTTAGCATTATTGATGTGAAAACTTTGTCGCATTAGCATATATATTCGTTGGTCAGTATGATAATTAGGTTAGGTTATGATAAATTTTTGTTAAATGTTACTATGTCAATGTAAGTTACAACGATATGTTAGAGATATGTTTGAGAAAGTGGTGAATAGGTTACATTTTTGTATGCTATGTTAGTTACTTTAATGATGTTATGTGTGGAACTTTGTTAATGTTAACAGTTTATTCACGCATAAAGTATGCTAGGTTTTGTCTTTGTACATTATATTCGTAGTTTAGTTGATGCTATGTTTGCTTTATTGATGTGGAAACTTTGTTACGTTAGCATATATTCATTGATCAGTATGATAATTAGACAAGGTTATGATAAAATTTTGTTAAATATTACTATGTTAATGTAAAATACCCATGATATGTTAGAAAAAGTGTGAGTAGGATACGTTCTGCGCTCAATGTTAGTTACTTTACTGTTGCTAAGTATGGAACTTTGTTAATGTTAGCAGTTTATTCGTGCTTAATGCGTGTTAGGTTTGTCGTTGTACATTATATTCTTAGTTCAGATTATGACATTTTAGCATTATTGATGTGAAAACTTTGTCGCATTAGCATATATTCGTTGGTCGGTATAAAAGAACTTATTTTCATGTTATGTTTATCTAAAATGACACTCGAAATATTACTTGAATCAATAGATCAATAGATCAATGGATTAATAACTCAACAGATCAGGGTTTGGAGGGGGGAGGGGTGGTTTGATTTACTGATTTACAGCTTTTGGGGTGTGTAAAAACTCAAATTTTTTTAATTTTATTTTTAAATTTTTTTTTCTGTACATCATAAGAGGATACATTATAAGAAGGTATACCAAGTTTCATTGTTCTATGTCAATTTCCAATGATTGAGGGGGTTACCATCCCACTCCGGGGTGTGTACGGCTATTTTATCTTTTCTGTATCGATGTTACATTATAAGAAGGCTGTATACCAAGTTTCATCGTTCTATGTCAATTTCCAATGATTGAGGGGGTCAACCCCCTCTGGGGTGTGTATGGCTATTTAACCCCATATATGATGTGGTTACCTTATAAGAAGGGCATATACCAAGTTTCATTGTTCTATGTCAATATCCAAGGTTTGGGGGCCAGTAGCCCCCTCTGTAATGCCCATGGTCATTTTACCTAGGCCGCACCTAAAATACTTCCTAAGAAAGGTATATACCAAGTTTCAGCGCTCTATGTCGATATTTCAGGTTTGGGGGGGAAGAATCCCCCCGTGGGGTGCTCATGGTCATTTCACTTCGTCTACAGCATGGATACCTTATATGAGGGGTGTATACCAAGTTTCAGCCTTCTACGTCAATATTCAATATTTGGGGGCTAGTATCCCGCCATGGGGGATGCATGGTTATGTAACCTCATCTACAATGAAGATACCTTATATGAAGATTGTATAGCGAGTTTCAGCTTTCTACGTCAATATTAAATGTTTGAGGGGGGCCAGCATCCCCCCATGGGGGATGCATGGTCATGTAACCTCGTTAACGGCGAGTTTACGTTATCCCATAATGGGGTACCAAGTTTGACAGAGATACCATGTCTCAAACTCTAGCCTGGGCGTGGTGCGAGACGGTGCGTTGCGGTGCGGTGTGGGCCATATATGACGATTATATATATATATATATATATATATATATATATATATATATATATATATATATATATATATATATATATATATATATATATATATATATATATATATGAGAGTCGGAGTCGGAGCGATGTGGGGTCGGAGCCGGAGCCGGAGCCGGAGCCGGAGCCGGAGTCGGAGTCGGAGTCGGAGCCGGAGTCGGAGTCAGTCGGAGTCGGAGTGCGTAAAAAACGATTCCTTACAGGAATCGTTTTCGACTCAAATTCGAACCCTTGCAGGGTTCGAATTTTCGACGTAATAATAATAATAATAATAATAATAATAATAATAATAATAATAATAATAATAATAATAATAATAATAATAATAATAATAATAATAATAATAATAATAATAATTCGATCGGGCAATCGAACACCTGGTCGATTGGTCCGATCTTACGTTAGGCCTAATCTTCGCTCGGAATTGGAAGCGGCAAAAGGGCGTAACCCACTTATTTCCCATCAATCCTCGGGGGCAGCTACCCCTTAGAATCGACCTAGCGACTTGAAAACTCGCATGTTATCAGTTTAACACCCACAATAGCTATATACAAAGTTTCATAACGATATCTCAAACCGTCTTCGAGAAAAAGCTGTCCGCACTGAGATGGCTCTCCTACTACTTTCGCTTACCGTCAAAATTAAGGCAGAAATATTTCTCTTCTGGCAAAATAAATTTTATTTTGCGCTTCGCATCTTCGCCACTTCTTATAACAGCTTGCCAAACACCTAACTGTGATGGTGTTGGAACACTGATTCCATTTTCGGTTAGAATGGAGCAGCAGCTTTATTACTTGATTGAGATTTTTTGTCACCAACTTAGCTGCATGTGATGTTGAAAAACGTTTTACACCTTTTCTTTTGTCTTTCATTTTCTTCTGATACAGATGCTGTGTCAGAAAAGATTTCATCACTACTTACATCTGCTGATGATGCGCCGTCTACATCAGTGGCAAAGACAGCGTTTGGTTCAGATTGTGAAGCCGAATTTTTCACTCGCTTAGAGGGATGGATGGACGAATGTGGAGGAACTGTGCTTGTTACATATCCAATTTTACCTTGTGATTTAACTCGTAACTTGTATAGTTCTTTATATTCTTGGCACAGCAAATTTCCGTCTGCTTTCTTTGTGTCAAATATATTTTCCATTTCAACTTGAAATGAATCCTTTTTCCTCTTTCTATTTTAATCGTTCCCTTCAATCAATTTAACTACTTTTGACATAATTGTTCGTTTTTCTAAAATTGGAAAGGTAAATTTTTCCCAGAGAACAGAAAGCTCACCAGTTATCATAGCCATTCTTTCTTTCTTTCTTATCATTCGCAGAAGTGTATGATAGCGACCAATAATGTCTTTTTTTCGCGAAAGTCGAGTAAAAGAACTAGGTGTTTCAATTATAGCTATATTTCGTCTTATTGTTGCATCAATAGCTTCATTCTGCGTCCACGATTCCGCATTTTTCTTAATCGTTTCACTTGATTTATAATATGCTATTATGATACTATTATTGAACAACAAAACTTGAAAATAGAGTATATAAACACAATAAGTCATTTAATAAATAAGAATTTAAATAATCAGTAATAAATAATCATGAGCGATATTATAAGGATCTACTTTTTTACTTGCTACAGGCTACAGCACCGTACATACAGATCTTGTGAAACGCACTGATATTGAAACGGGTTGGCGGGGGAATTTTTTTTAGAGTCATCTGCAATAATAATGTTTTAGTAATCAGGTCACAAAAGTTCATCGTTTGCGACAACAGGAGATACAAAATTTTGCAATTTTTTTTAGTCATATCCTAATTATATATATATATATATATATATATATATATATATATATATATATATATATATATATATATATATATATATATATATATATATATATATATATATACTCTTCTATGCTCAACTTATAATATATATATATATATAACCTTATATATATATATAACAATAATATATATATATCACTCTTTCATATATATAACCAAAATGTCAAATTAAATTAAATTATTTCTATTTGCCAAATTTTTTTTGTATACATATCTAAGACTAATAAATGCCTTAGTATGTTGTACATTGTTTTTAAAATTTAAGGATTAAAAACAAACAAACCTTAGGGTTTGCAGTCCTCTAATTGCGGAATGGCGGAATTGTGGAATTGCGGAATTGCGGACTTAAATTGCGGAATGATTTAGGCATTCCGCTAACCTTAATTCACAACTTTTTCAAATTATCATAATCCCGCACTTCCGCGGTGCACACGGTGAACCGCAATTGCGGAATAGCGGACTTAAATTGCGGAAACTGTATAACACCACACTCTCTTATATATATATATATATATATATATATATATATATATATATATATATATATATATATATATATTATATACTCTTTCTATATATATATATATATACATACCATATATATATATATATATATATATATATATAACAGACAAACTTGTTTATGGATTTTTACAATCGACGGTGACGACTTACGAAAAGCGGTGTGTAAATTTGACGATATGATGAAGCGATGACGATGACGATGACGATGACGATGCCGATTTGAAAAAATATATTTAATTTTTTTTTTTTTTGTCTCTCTCTCTCTCTTATATCTAGTGTGTGATATATATATATATATCAATCGTTGTCACAAAAATATGTATATCATATGTTATATTATATGTAGAATTTATTAATGTAATATATGATTTTTATATTCATATTTAGACAGATCAAGAGGTCTCCTCGAAATTATTTAAACGATCAAAATTTTTGATGGCTTGAATCTCTTAATATTAATATAAATAATAATAATAATAATAATAATAATAATAATAATAATAATATAATAATAATAATAATAATAATAATAATATAATAATAATAATAATAATAATAATAAAAATATTAATAATAATAATAATAATAATAATAATAATAATAATAATAATAATAATAATAATAATAATAATAATAATAATAATAATAATAATAATAATAATAATAATAATAATAATAATAATAATTAATCAATGAAAATGAAAAGTATTTATTAATGGAAATGATGAGACATGTTTGTGGTCTGTAACGATTTCTTAGGTCAGTGGTTGTTCTTCATATATGTATAAAATATTTAGACCAGGGATTTAAATGTAAGATTTCCAAGTTTGCAGATGATAGCAAATTGGCTACCTCAGTTAGGAATAATGATGGATGTATAAATATTCCTCAGATAAGGAGGGAGCTGT
>JABUQX010142663.1:0-20830 GCA_015478945.1 Trachelipus rathkii
CGTGTACTTCGTTCATTCCCCCTCAGGAGACTGGGTGTTTAGCTTCGTTTTCACTTTAGCCATTGAGAAACAACTTTCTAAATGTTACGTTATAACTTCGTTATATATATATATATATATATAACATATATATATGCTGCTATATATATATATATATAGCAACATATATATATATATATATATATATATACCTCCTATATATATATATAACCTTATATATATATAAATAAATCTTTATGCTATATATATATATATATATATATATACTATATATATATATCTATATATATATATATATATATATATATATATATATATATATATATAAGTATATATAATATAAATATATATATATATATATTTATATATATATATATATCTTAACATATATATATATATATATATATGCTGCTGCTGCTGCTGCTTTCTGTATAGCATATATACTATATATATTGCTATATATACTATATTACTATATATAAGGGGAATCTGTATAGAATAATGAATATGGATGGTGCTTTTGTAACTGATGAAACGAGTGAGGAGAATCTGGTCAGTAATGAAAGAGGTGTGAATGTGTGTGTGGGTTTTATGGTGCAAGAAGGAATATCATGGGGATGGGGTCATTAGTAAGGAATAGTTAATGGGTAGAGTGAGAAAGTTGAAGAATGGTAAATCTGCAGCTGTAGAAGAAATTACTGGTGAAATGATAAAGAACGGAGGCGAGATAGTGGTTAATAGAATTAGGAAGCTGTGTAACAAAGCGTTTATGAAAGGTATAGTTCCAATTGATTGGAGAAGAGCATTAATAGTACCCTTAAATAAGGCTACGGGGAATAAGGAGAATTGTAGCAATTATAGGGGAATTGGTTTGTTGAGTGTTGTAGGGAAGGTAAATGCTGGTACTTTGGTTGAAAGAGTACGTCGAGGGACTGATTGGTGAAGAACAAGGTGCGTTTAGAAGTGGTAGAAGATGTGTGGATCAAATCTTTGCATTGAAACAAATGATTGAGAAAATAAGAAAGCGAAGAAGAATAAATTGTATTTAGGTTTTATGGATTTGAAACAGGCGTATTATAGGATTAATAGTGAGGGTCTATGGCAGGTGTTAGTAATATATGGTGTTGATGGTAGACTTCTGAATGGTATCAAAAGTATGTATGACGATATTGAAGCGTGTGTGAGAATAAATGGAGTTGAAAGTGATTGTTTTAATATTAATAGCGGAGTGAGGCAGGGATGTGCTATGACTCCTTGGTTTTTCAATTTGTATATGGAAGGGTTTTGATAGATTTAGAGGTGGTGGTAGCAAGGGTAGATGTTAGAATGATGGGGAATGAAAGAGAGTGGAGGCTGCTCTATCTATCTATTGCGAGATGATTTGGTTTGTGTGTGAAGTCATGTGAAGAGAGTTTGAGAGGAATGGTAGAGGGATTTGGTAGTTGATGGGGATTTGAAGTAAACGTAGATAAAGTAAGGTTATGGTTGTGAGTGAGGAGAGTCCTCGGTGTAAAGTTATGTTAGATGGTGAGCAACTAGAACAAGTCTTTGAGTTTAAATATTTAGGATATATGTTGAATAAAAAGGGAACGGATGATGAGGGTCTTATATGAGGGTATGTTGTTACCTGTGTTAATGTAATTATAGTGAAACTATGGTCTGGAATAAGAGATATAGATCCAAAGGTACAATTTGTTCAGATGGAGCAATCTCAAAGGCGTTAGTTGTGAAGGAGTGATTAAATGAGGGGGAGGAGTTGTGGTGGAAGAAGGTACCTATGAGGAATAAATGATGATACATTGAGATGGTTTGGTCATGGGCGCATGGATAGTCGATTTGGTTGAAGCGGATGTATAGTGATGAGTGTGCTTTGGAATCGACCGGCTGGGATACCGAAGAAAAGGTGGATTGAGTCAGTAAAAGAATGCCTGGATGAGATAAATGTGAACTTGGCCGAGGCGAGAAGAAAGGCGTATAATAGGAGTGAATTGCGAGATTTTGTGAGGAGGTAAGGTTACGCCACCTGGGCAGGGATGAACCCACATTGATCCGATATGTGTCGTAGTGGTCGTAGCAGTCCCCATTAAGCCATAAGTTGGATTTTCCTGAATGAACGAGTTCTCACTTAAGTGTACAAAGGGTATGAAGGCTGGTCTTTCTTTTCGACTTGCGTCACTTTCTTCTCCCTACTCTGTTCCACCAGTGCATATGCCACACCTTACTCCCAGTCAATGGTGAGAGAGGGAGGTTAGGGTGGTGATTATGGTGATGATTGATGTGATATATATATAGCATATATATATATATATACTATAACATATAACATATATATACTATACCTTATATATATATATATATATATACATATATATATATTTATATATATATATATATATATATATATATATATATATATATATATATATATATATATATATATATATATATATATATATATATATATATAGATATGCTATATTTTTTATATATATATATGCTATATATATATAACTATGCTATGATTGACATATAACAACATATATATATGCTATATATATAAATTACCACTGCCTATATATATATAGCTTATATATATATATATATATATATATATATATATATATATATATAACACTACTATATATATATATACTATATATATATACATATATTATATATATATAACATATTTATGCTATATATATATATATATATATATATATATATATATATATATATATATATATATATATATATATATATAACATATATACTTCTTATACCCTCACTGCTATATATACATAGCCTTATATATACCCTTATATATATATAGTGCATAATTATATATATATTTCCTGAAAGAGCATTAGTTGTAGTTCCAGTATAAAATATGAAAAAAGGTTAAAATAACAAGTTAGAAATATTAAAGTTATTATTCTTAAAAATTAACAATATAAAAGTTTATTTCATATAAATATTTGGTTTTAATATTAAAATTTTATTACAATTATTGAATATTATAACATGTTAAATGATGTGCTTAATACTTATATAGGCGATTTTCAATAATAATAATAATAATAATAATAATAATAATAATAATAATAATAATAATAATAATAATAATAATAATAATAATAATAATAATAATAATAATAATAATATAATAATAATAATAATAATAATAATAATAATAATAATAATGTAGTTAATGTAAAAATATCAGTTTAAGTTTTTTTAATTTTTTTTAGCTTTTAAAAGTTAGAAAATATAACGTCTAGCTTTTATCTTATATATATCTTATCTAATATAAACTAATCGAAAATGTCTTTTTAATGTCCATTTAAAAAGCATTAATACTAAAGATATCATAAAGTTTCTTTAACTCTTTATGAGTTTTTGTTAAATTAACTTATTTTATTAACTGTTAATAGGTAAGATTATTTGATAAACAAACGAGGTGCCATGGATCGATTTCCGATCATATTCCATTATGTAAATTTTGATCAATATTTGTAGTGAGAAATAAACGGATTTTCTTTGCCGTCCTATTATAAAATGGACAGAAACAAATGTATGTGAAGGTTTCGGAGGAAGAAATTTAAGGAGAGGTTATGTAAAGTTAGGTCTCGGAATTTTGATTACATTAAAGTTTTAAGACATTTTGATAAAAAATTTAATACCTTAAAATTTTAAACTAAATGTTAAATATGTTATCCCAAAATTGTTTTCATAAATAGTTACCAAACCTTTTTTTGCAAATAAAAAAATTATTATATAATAATAAGTTACCACTAAATTTTAACTATATATACAAATATAAACAAATATTTTATTATTTATCAAAATACAAAATTTACCAAAAGAATTTATTTATTATTGAATAAAAAGTTATCTTGCAGATTTCTAATTGAACTTTTTGTGCTGTTTTATGTTGTATCCAATTTCTTCAACTACCAACATTGCAAAATATTTATGGGTGATAAACCCTTATATATATATATATATATATATATATATATATATATATATATATATATATATATATATATATATATATATATACTATATATATATATATATATATATATAACCTTATATATATATACACATATAACTTAACTGCTATCTGCTGTATACTATATATATATGCTTATATATATATATATATATATATATATATACTGCCTTGAATTTACTAACTATATATATATATTTCCTCATATCGTATCAACATATAAAGGTGTGAAATTCTATACTGTATATATATATATATAACATAATAACCTTCTTATACTATATGCTGTATCGAGAAATGATGATGAACGATATATATTAGCAATAATATAAACACATTAGCTATAACATATATGTACCTTCTTTGCTGTATATATATATATATATATGCTGCTTATGAAACAACAACAATATATAACATATATATATATGTATATATGTATATATAACTTGTAACAACAATATGTATATGTAATAACATACCTCTTGTATATATAGCTGTAACATGTAACATATATATATATATATGTATATTCTGCTAACAACTAATATTATAACATATATATATGCTTATAATAACAGCAATATATATATATATATATACTTCTTAACATAATATAACTAACCTTCTTATATGCTATATGCTAATAACAACATATATATGTTAGCAATATGCTGTAACAACAATATATACATATTTTTTTGCCATAAACGATCTATATTTATATATATAGGTCTATAACATATACTGTTTATATATTTCTTTATAAACAAAAATAACAATATGTATATATATATATATATAACAACAACAATATATATATAATATATATATATATATATATATATATATATATATATATATATATATAATATAATAATAACAACTAACATATATACTATGCTAACTATATATATATATGTATATATACAACAATATCTATATATATATCATCTTCTTCAAGCAACAACTTGTTATGTTGTAACTTGTAACCTATATATATTCTCCCTTTATAACAACAACATAGTATAACTATATATATATATATATATATATATATATATATACTATATTATATATATATATAGCATATATATATGCTAACACTGCTCTTTATATATATATATATAGCAACCAACATATATATGTAATAACAATATATGGCAACTATATATGTATCTTTACTATATATATATATCTATACTATATAACATATAATAGCTTATAACTATATATATATATATATATATATATATATATATGCTATACCAACTGCTAGAAACATGTATATATTGTTCTGATCCGTATCACTGTGGATGCAAGGGATGTGAGAACATACATATACTGCTACTATAACATATATATATATATATACTTTGCTATATATATATATACTTATATATATATATATACTATATATATATAATAACTTTCTTTTAGGGTGTAACACCCATAAATATTCTAGGTAAGAAGAAAAGTGTGTATTAAGTTGAAATAAGCATCAAAACTACTCAAAAAATAAAATTACAAATCTGCCAGTTAAAAATTTATTCAATTATATAAAATTATTTGTAAAAGTTTATTATTTTGATATTTTTATAAATTTTGTATATATTTTATATAGTAGGGAAACTAATTATTATATAATAATGGTTTTATTTGCATAAAAAAAAATTTGTTAAATTTTTTTTATGAAAACCATTTTTGGATAACTTAGTTAGCATTTAGTTTAAAAATTTAAGGTAATAAATTTTTGATTAAAATGTCTTAAAACTTTAATGTAATCAAAATACCAAGACCTAACTACATAAGTAACCTCTCCTTAATTTTCTTCCTCCGAAACCTTCACATACATTTGTTTCTACCCATTTGATAAATAATAAGACTGCAACAGAACAGAAATTCGTTTCCTTCTCAGTACAAATATTGATCATAATATATATAATGGAATATGATCGGAAATCGATCCTGGGCACCTTGTTTGTTTGTCATCAAATAAGCTTACATTTTAACAGTTAATTAAATACTTTATTATTCAATTGCTTATTAAGTAGCTAATTAAAATTCTACAAAAAATATTGTATTTTTCTATGTTAATATTGATTTAATATTTTATTTTATTAACATTTAGTTTAAAAATGTAGGGTAAGTTTTTGATTAAAATGTCTAAAAACTTTAATGTAATCAATATACAAGACCAACTACATAACCTCTCCTTAATTTTCTTCCTCGGAACCCTTCACACATATATCTGTTTCTGTTCCTTTGATAATAATAATAGGACGCCAAAGAACATCTGTTTCTTTGTCAGTACAAAGATTGAACACAATTTATATAATGGAATACGATCGGAAATCTATTCATGTCACCTCGTTCCCATTAATGACCGAAATTAAAAAAGTTTAAATTTTTTTTTTAAATTTAAATATAGTCTATTTTAGTCCTAGAAATATCAATTTCAAATTTTAAAATTCCGTCTCTTTCTGGAATTTTAGGTCGTGTCTTTTGCAGCACAGTGGGCGTGCGTTTGCAGAATTATTAGGGATAATGATACTTTTGGTAAGTTTTATTTATATTTATTTTTATTATTATTATTATGTGTATGTATGTATGTATGTATTATTATTATGTGTGTGTGTGTATGTGTATTATTATTATTATTATTATTAGTATCATTATTATTGTGTGTGTGTATTATTATTATTATTATATATATATATATATATATATATATATATTCTCTATATTATATATATATATATATATATATATATATATATATATATATATATATATATATATATATACTATATATATACTTACTATATATATATATATATTTCTTTGTAACTATATATGACTAAATTTAATTTATATGTGATATTTAATAAAACAAGCAATTGCATGAGACCTACACGTGTGTGCAACGAAATTGGACAGATATTCTACAAAAATGCAAATCTCCCTGCAACGTCTATTCTGTCCATTAGATGATCTTTTCGGTGAAATCGAATGGCATTCAGTACTTGTGTTTAGTGCTTGGTTTTAACGCCTCAAGTTGTCGATATGTTAGGAGCAGATAAATGGGAGATTACTATTTGTCTAGTAAATTCAAGCCATTTTGGCAAAAATAGGCAAAAGGAAAGTAAGGTCAATACCATTTTTGAGATCGTATTCTAATTCGGTACATTGCTCACATTTTGTTGAACAGGTCCACTCCTCCCATGTTTTTATTATACAGTTTTTGGTTGAGGAATAACTACTTGTTTCCTCTCTCCTCTGCTCCAAAGTAGCTAACAATTTCAAAGGTGTCTTTTTCTTTTGAGTTTGTAACCATGGTTATTCGACGCTGTTGTCGTTCCATCGAACAAATGGTGAATCCAGGCATCAAAGAATTACAGAAATAAACGTACAAATCATCGACAGAAAGTATAATGTTTTGTGTAAAGCTTTTTGAGAAGTATATTTTACAGATTCTCTGCATATTGATCCATGTTCACTCCGTAAAACATTTCTTGGGTTGACTGGTTTTTCCTTTAATTCTTTGCTCTCTAGAATTGAAGGCTTGGTCTTTGCTGCAATGCAGTCATATTTCTTGGATGATTTTTTAAATTGCAGACCATTTCCAAAACAATTTTTTATTTATTTGAAGTTACGCATTGCTTTTTGACAGGCTAAGTTGACTGTTCTGATATTTACTCTTTTACTTGAATATCTTATTTTAAGTCATTTTCTTATTGCTCTTAGCTCTGCTGTTTGAGATACAAACTCCAATTTAATGTTTCTAACATTTGTGGTGTTGATTCCCTCTGCATCACCTTTGGCATCATCTCTATCAAAGTTCCCATCATCCTGAGGTGGATTGAGAACAATTTCAACAAGATGCCGCATCAATCTCAGTACTAACAATTTCGGGTTCTTCATCATTTTCTAATATATTTAAGATTTCCTCTGCATCTCGTATAATGATACTTTTTTTAGAGGCCATATTGTGCTGAAAATTATATATATAGTAGCCTTAATATATATGCTATGCATGTATAACATTTGCAAACAGCAAGACAAATTTTAATAACATCATAATTTCAGGTATGCTATTAGACAACATATAACAGTAACAAAGGTATCAATGTACGTTATAACTATATAGCCAGCCTTAGCAACATTATATATATATAATAGCCAACAGCCCAACAACTAGCATAATATAGCAACCAGCAATATACTTCCCAACAACCATACCTTTATAACAACAACACCTTAGTATATATGAGAGTACTATTAACAACAACAACTAATATATATAACTATGTACCTTAGCAACATATATATAACCTTATATATATAACAATATATTTATGCATATGTATATACCTTATATATATACACATACTTATATATGCCAGCAACCAGCAGCAGCAGCAGCCATAACTGCTGCTGTATGTGTAACCTTGCTGTATACTGCCTACTATATCTTCTCTATATATATATATATATATATATATATATATATATATATATTACTATTTTAGGGATATATTTCACCCAATAGCAAGTAAAGATGAGATCGAAAGTTTCTCATTTGCAACTTGAAACATTTCAAATTTTTGTTACTTATTGGTGTCTAAATAGACACACGGTAAAATAACACCCTAAAAAATTATTCAACCTTTTTAACAATTTCAGCTCACAGTAACATCACTAATAAATAAATAAAAGATAATAAAAATAACATCTAAAGATATTTCTGCTTTATCTGAACTACCCTTGTCAACACTCAACTTCATCAAAATTTTTACTACTGAAATTACTTTATGTAAAATAAAAATAAAAGAATTTGAGGAAAAAATTTATATATCGCTAGAAGAACTATTCCTTCAGAATAACCATGCGTACCAACTACGAAAAACATAAAAATATATGCTATTTTTTTTTTTAATTTTATGACGTCATGTTTTTGGTGTCTAAATAGACACAGTGGGCATTAATGGGTTAACAACAAGTAAAATTACCTATTGACAGTTTGTAAAATATTCTATTATTCAATTGCTTATTAAGCAACTAATATTTAAAATTCTACAAAAAATATTCCATATTGATTTAATATTTTATTTTATTAATATTTTTCACTCATAATGAGTTAAAGAAACTTTATGGTATCTTTAATGTTTAAAGCTTTTTAAATAAAGATGACATTAAAAAGACCTATTCGATTAGTTTAACTATGTAATTTATAAGATAAGAAACAAGTTAATATATTTTTCTAACTTTTAATAACAAAATAATTTAAAAATATTTAAACTGATATTGTCCTTTAAACTGCTTAATTATTATTATTATTATTATGTATGTGTGTGTGTGTGTGTGTGTGTGTGTGTGTGTTATTATTATTATTTATTATTATTATTATTATTATTATTATTATTATTATTATTATTATTAATTTTGAAAATCGCTTATGTAAGTATTAGGCACATCATTTAACAGGTTTTAATGTTCAATAATCGTAATTAAATTTTAATATTAAAACCCTAAATTTTCAACTAAAGAGTAACTTTAAATTACTGAAATAATAATAAAAAAAAAACATTAAAATTGCATAGCATTTTAATCGGCAGCATAAAAAGTTTTTGTGAAAATTTTCTTGATATTAAATTTAAATTATTTTAAGAATAAAATTATTGTTTAAAAATATAAATTATGTTTTCGCCGTTTCCAACTAGCAATCACCCTAATTTAACAGCAAATTTAGTGCCTTTTTTTAGTGTGTCTGTATGTGGGTAGGTGTAGGGGGGTGGGGGAGTAGGGTGAGGAATCTTAAAATCTTGATGCAGATTCAAACTCCGCTACTGCGGTGTTGTGAGCTGAGATTAATAATAATAATAATAATAATAATAATAATAATAATAATAATAATAATAATAATAATAATAATAATAATAATAATAATAATAATAATAATAACAATATAAAAACAACATGTCCCGTAATAGATGCGGTTTGGAAAGGAGTTGCAATTTCGTTGAGTGGTGTATTTTGGTATATTTTTGCTTGTGGTTTATGATAATCCAGATTTCATGTGGAATGTGTGGTTCGAAAGTCATATTCATTTGGACGGTTACATCAATCGGCAAACAACTCGCTTCCCTGGTTTTGTGTGGTCTGAAGGTATCTTCCAGAAACCGCTCCATAGTGCACGTTTCAAGATATGGTGTGTTGTCTCAGCACATGGTCTCTTAGGCCAGGCCTATTTCATTGAAGATGAGGAAGAAAATACTCTTACCGTCAACCAAGAACGCTACAAGGATCATTGTATTTGATCGGATAGGGTGGTTATTTTTATTTGTTATTTTTTATTAGATCGTTAGGAAAAAATAATGTATTATAATGTTAAGATGTTAAAAATTGTTTTGAAGTTATATAGGAAATAAAACTTTGTCATTTATAATATTTGTACATGGACGAAATTAAATTATAGCGATAAAAACAGACGATTTTCTATTTCTATGAAATATGAAATCTTTGAAATGATCCGTAATAAAGAAAATGTAAGTAAATTGTTTAATAAATGAGCCTGAAAAAAGTTATGAAATCTCAAATTCCACTCTAAAACAGAATTTCAAGCCAGATGCTTCTTTTTAAAAATTTTTGTAGATTTATATAAACAAATGGTACTTAAGCTATATTTATTGTTTTCCAACGCACGCACAGTTGATATAGAATGGAAGCACCTGCATCTGAAATATGTAAAAAGTAGACATCCATGTAATATATATATATATATATATATATATATATATATATTATACTGTATATATATATATATATATATATTATATATATATATAACTGCTCTTCTCCAGTCCTAACCTTAACTATACCTGCCTATATATATATATACTAAATATGCTATATATATAACATATATATATATATACTGCTGCTATATATATATATATATATGCTGTATATATACTTTTTAATTTTTTTTTTTGCTACTGCTATATATATATACTGTATTTATATATTGTCGTGGAATCACGACACAATAACCGATGATAAAACAATATTGGAGAGAAGGGACGAATACTAAGACAATGGACGATAGCAGGCTCGAAAGTACACTTGATTTTTAGAATTTATTTAAGACCAGTCCCAAATTGGTTGCCTCTTAAAAGAGACAACCAAACTATAACATTAGTTCCTAGTGCTTTTGGAAAACTCACTACGCTGGATCTGGCTTTGTAAAACCAATCTCAAATTTAGAAGTAACGACCGTTACAATAAATTGTGGGAAGCATTGTCAATTTTTAAATGCTTTAGGAAAATCCTCAGTTTCTTAATTAACTACAGCAACAAATGAGAAAAACTTTACCATTCGAGTCCAGCAGAAAACTCGCTGCTCATTTACTAGCAGTGAACGATTTTAGCAATAGTTTTGCCAAATACAAATTTACGCGAATTTTATTCCATCACATTTCCCACCACCAAGTTCCAAAGGAACTTAAAAAATCTTTAAACAAAACATGAAAAATATTACACAAAGTAAGACAATACATGATATCTTAAATAAGAACCCAAATAAATATATGCGACTGAACCATCTCATAAGCTCGTGTTATTATTTCTACTGCTAAGTCTATTTTCAATTTATTTTTTCTACAAAAGTTTCCTCCCAAAACAATGGGATGCGCACATTTACCTAAAACGTGAAAAACTGATTCCTCAAAACTTATACAATGGATTTTTAAACCCAGCATTACACTTCCTAAAATCTTCAAAATGCTATTAGAGCCTACGCCTTTTATATACATTGTACTAAAAAATCGTGTTCTATTCCTAAAGACTGAAGAAGCTCTTCAAAAACTAAGCCATGTTCTGCTCCAGAACCATAATTGCTTTATGAATTCCTCCATTTATTTCAACATTTACATGCAGTAACTTCATTGGTCTTAGCACGGTACCTTTTAATGTTCAGAGGATATCATAACTGTTGACTTGTCGCTTATATATACCTGATTCTGATCCACTTTTTCAACATGGTCTTTATTCTCATCTATATCACATTTACTTTGTTAAATATTTTCGAATTCATTCCGTTCTCTTCCATTTTCCTCATTTATTTCTCGGATCCGCGGCCGTGACTACGACTATGATAAAAATTTACTTACGGAATTAGGTGTCTCATTTTGCTTGTTCTTTGGGGGTAATTAATAGCTCCGTGTTCCCACCTCGTTACAAGGAGCGTTCACATTTAACAACTGGGCTAAATCAGTAGACTGAGACCTACCATCAATATGAAACTCTTGACTATACATTCTTTGAAGCTTTTCCACCACCCTTTTAACAATGTCTTCAGATAATTTTGGAAATCAATCTTTAGTAACATAGTCACAACTTCCAACTCTTCCTTCATTGTTACGTTCTTGATCGTTGTTGGGACAATTCTGCTTAACATGTCCCGATGCTCCACAACTGTAACAAACCAGATCATTCCTTACTTTATAATCTTGACACTGTCTCATTAAATGCTTATTACTCCCGCATATTCAACACAACTTCAGTCTTCTTCTACAGTTTTCATAACTATGGCCGGGTTTCTCACAATGACTACAAATCATAAGCCGTGTCTCCTCAGTTCTTGTCATTTTAGCTGGTGCCTGCCTAAAAACCACTGGGCTTCACTTTACCCACACTTGAATTCTGAACACTTCCTCTTCTGTTTCCATGTTGCATAAACACTTCTACTGAAAGTGGAGTAGATGGTCTCTCACGAAAGCTCATATTATATTCATCATCACTACTTTCGTCCTCAATTAACATCTCCCTAACGATGTCGCATTCAGAATCATGTTTTTCAATCCCAATAAAATTGACATAAATAATCCTTTCTCTAATTCTTTTCCTACGAGTCTTCGACACTTCATGTAAAAACTTTTGTATTAAGAGTTCATCTCTTTCACTTTGACTCCCCAGCTTCACATTTTCAATTAAAGACTCCAATCTTAAAGCAAATAAATGTGGAGGTTCCCTTTCTTTTAATTTAGCTTTCGCAAAAGCGATATGTCCATCATCTCTCAATCCTTTACTCTTCGATTGATACATTTTTTTCATTTTATTGACAACCTGATCATAGGATATCTTACCTGTGTTACTCGCATTAAATAATGCCTTTGCAGAGCCAGAAAGAAGCGAACCAAGCTCTAATAATTATTTTCATTAATCAAACCCACAACTATCTTCAGCGAACGTCTCAAAATCATCTATAAACTCATTGAAAGGTTTACCGTCATTAATATTAAATGGAATAGGATTAAGCAAAATATTAGGATAAACAAGTCTCATTTTAGATAATTTACGTTTTTTCTTTCTTTTTTCGTTTTTACCAGTATGGCTGATTGGTACATCATTATCATCAGATAGAACGTTCAGCTGCTAAATGCTCCGCCCTGGAATCAGTTTTCATTTTATCTTTAACTTTATAAACAAGTGGCACTGAAACACTAGACCTACCAAATGCTTCGGATGTAATCATTTTACCTATTAAAATATTACCGACCGATTCCTATAAATTAAAATTTTATATTTCCTGAATTACCTTAAAAAGTTCATCAATTTTCACTGCCCATCATCCAAGTGCTTCTTCATCTTCGCCACATCCAGGCCGCTCCATGATTTCATCCACACCACTTATCATAGGAATCCGCGCGATGTTTCTCGGTGGGACCTCCAAAAATATGTTGTGGAATCACGACACAATAACCGATGGTGAAACAATATCGGATTGAAGGGATGAATACTAGGAGAATGAGCAAAGCTTGGTTCGAAAGTTCACTTGATTTTTAGAATTTATTTTTGACCAGTCCCAAATTGGTTTCATCTTAAAGGAGACAAATAAACTATAACGTTAACTCCTAGTGCGTTTGGAAAACTCACTACGCTGGATCTGGCTTTATAAACGCCAATCTCAAATTAAGAAGCAATGCGGGAGGCAATGTCAATTTTTAAATGCTTTTATTAAAAAAAACTCAGTTTCTTAATTAACTCCAGCAACAGATGAGAACAACTTTGCCATTCGAGTTCAACAGAAAACTTGCTACTCATATATTACTCATATTACTCATATATTACTCATTATATTTTCATTATTTTCATTATTACTCATTATTACATATTATTATTATTAATTATTATTTTAATTAGTTATTATTATTATTATTATTATTATTATTATTATTATTATTATTATTATTATTATTATTATTATTATTATTATTATTATTATTATTATTATTATTATTATTATTATTATTATTATTATTATTATTATTGTGTGTTTGTGTATGTGTTTGTGTATGTTTGTGTGTGTGTGTAGCTCATTAGAAAATTATTGCGTCACTTAAAATGATCGTCCCAAATTGTTATTTATAATTATACGGAGACGAATAAATGATGAAAAATAATTTTAGACTTTTAGAGCTTCATCCGAAATTCACATAGAAAACTAAGTAGAGGATATGTTGTGTTGCTGGAAATGCTTGGTTGTTCATGTTACATAAAAAATTTAATGTGTTCATAAACAAAAAATTTACTCTTAAAATAATTTAAATATAATATCAAGAAAATTTTCACGAAAACGTTTTATGCTACCTACGAAAAAGCTATGCAATGGGAGTTTTTTTTTTCATATTTTCAAAGTTACTCTTCAATTGAAAATTTAAAATGAAAATAAATTTTCAGATAAATTTATACATTCTAGATTAAAAGAAACTTTTTACATAAGTAAATAATATTTTAATATATATTTTTTCTAATTTAATTATTTTAATATATTTAAATATTCAAATTTTCTGGGATTTTTGTTAAAAATGTTACTTGTTAGTAATAAAATTGTGGGTGTTCATCATGCAACTGTTAAATGATTCTTAACATCTGAGTAATAATATACTTTTAAATAGAACTGTAAACTAACCGGGAGTGTTTTTATAATTCTAACGGTAGTAAATCAAAAATACAATAAATAATTATATATATATTTTTAAAACTTTCTAGTACGAATAGTTATTTAAATAAAAAATAATTTAAATAAATAAAAAATATAAAAACATCTTAGGTATTAAAAAAAATATTTTAAAAATATTTTAAATAGATAACGAAACCGAACTTGGAACCGGCACAAAAATTTACAAGCTCCGCAACCATATATATATATATATATATATATATATATATATATATATAGTGATATACCTTGAATATATATATATATATATATATATATATATATATATATATATACCTATATATATATATATATATATATATATATATATATATTTTCTAATATAAACCATATATATATATGCTATACTCATAACCTATATCGGTGGCATTACCTTGAAGATACGCGGGAGAGTAGAGTTTATATATATAGCAACAAGCATATAACTATATATATAAATATTATATAATATATATATATATATATATATATATATATATATATATATATATATATATATATACGCATAACTCTCTATATATATATATATATATATATATATATATATATATATATATATATATATATATATATATATATAAATATATATATATATATATAATATATATATATATTATATAATATATATATATAAATATATAACAACAACATATATATACAACATACTATAACAACAACATATATACTATAACTATATATATATATACTTATTAACTGCATATATAACTATATATATAATATATATATATATAACATATACTATATATATACTGCTATATATATATATATATATATATAACTTAAAACATCAGAAAACTTGTTTTAATAATTATGTACGTACTGTATTTGTATGAAAAACTTGATATATATTATATCATATTTACCGACGGTTCAAGACTTAATTTTAAAGTACATTTCAAAGGAGTCATTCATTTTCTTGAGCCTACCAGGCTATTAGAGTGTTTAAAATTAAGCTGTGGTTTGATAGATAAGTTTTTAAAGCTTTTTTTTTTTAATATAAAATCAACACAAACTCCGTTATACATTATTTTAATTATTTTAAGTATAAAAAGCTAAATACCACTTAAAAAAGTTAAATAAATTAACATTCAACATCAGACACATTCGTTACAAAGATTTCAAACAAACTGATACGACTTCTCGTACTGATACGTGCAAATCTACGAGAGCTGAACGAAAAGTTTCATATATTTTCGATTATAGGTAAGACAGCCGACCCGTTCCCATATAACTTGATATAAAAAATGATGCCATTCGTCCGTCCTTAGCATACAATTTTACTTCTATGATCAGAGTAGGAACGAGAATTTTTAAATGAATTTAATTATTCTTATAGCTATTATTATTGTTGTTGTTTTTCATTTAATTTATGAAGAAAAATAGCTTCCTTTTTTCAATTTTATATAAAATTTTAATAATTTAGCATACTTTTACCATTTAATTTCTTTTATTTAAAACTTAAAAAATATTGGGCAGGACTAACCTACCCTGCCTACCCTCCCAACATAATAACTCTGATATATATATATATATATATATATAACTAACTGCTATATATATACTCTCTTATATATATATATACTGCTATATTTATATACCTTGTATATATATATATATATATATAATTATATATATATTATAATGAACTAAAATTGGGGCTAAGTGATATTGAGATTTCAGTCCATTAATATTGGCAGCAAAAATAATAAATAGATAAATAGTAATAGGAAAGTGTGATAGGAAATATAAACTTATGTGGAAAAGAAAAGTGCAGAGTAAACCACGCTTGGGCCTATAAAAGCTATATTCCATTTCATATAATGAATATAATATTTTTCCTTTTAACGTAAGAGGTATTTAAATAAATGCTAATATTTAATATTTTTATTATAGTTTTTCCATATTCCCATATAATTGCATTCGTTCATACAGTAAAATAATGGATGGCTGATAAGATCTGGAATAAGTTGCAATATTTTAATATATTTAAGTATTACCATTTAGAAATGTTTTATTTTATCTTTGATCTATTAATTTCTCCTTTTAACGTAAGTTAGGTATTCAAATATATGCTAATATTTAATATTTTTATTATAATTTTTCCATATCCCTATATAATTACACTTTCAAACAGTAAAATAATGGATAGCTGATAAGATCTGGCTTACCAGTGCACTGTCAACTAATCAAAAAAAATCTTCCCAAAACATTAATTTCCCTTTTCTTATGACATAATCATAAGTTTTGGCTCCAAAATAGTGTAATAATTAAATTCAAAAAATAACAATTATAGACAAAAATTTGAATTGATAAAAAACTATCACTAAACTAATAGTTTCATTTGTTTAAATGTTTCTTTTTCTACAATATCTTTTTACACACATTTAACACAAAAATTCTCTATTGTTTGTTATAGAGTTATTAAAAAGTTTAGTACTTGGTATTCACTCTAAACAAAAATACTATATTTGTATAGTACATATAGTACATAATAAAATCACTTTTCTTTCTATTAATGTATATTAAGAATATTAAAGTATAGACTACAATGGCCATGTTGTAATTCGTTTAGTTTTACGATCGCAGAACAAATAAAACGGTTTAAGTAGTTGGCAATGTTTTTACCAAAGAACTAGCAAATTTTTAATTCATTTAGAAGAGACATTTTGAAAGCTTCTTAGAGCCAAATAAATGGAAAGTAATCCAAACCTAGTGCTGGTTAAATAGTCCTAACCTTGGTCTTGTTAGATAGTCCTAACCTCGTTACAAAGTAGTCCCAAACTAGATCTTGTTAGATAGTCCTAACCTTGCTGACCTAAAAAAAAAGTAAATCACTAAATACTAGGTATATACGCATAAAGCTATAAAGTTTTAATTTATTTCATCTCTTTATCATTAAGGCATTAATAATATTAACATATTTTAACATACCCCTAGATAAATCCAGAGGCCATATATGGAATATTCTAGTTGTTCATTTAATTGAAACAGATTTATATGGAGGAGCAGCTCGGGCTCAAGTGGAATAGAACTGGCTAAAAATTAAATTACACATTAATATACACAACCGTTTATCCATTTATTAATTCAGATACTCATTTACGCTATTGTCACTTATGTTAGTTGGACTTCCAAGAGAAACATAAAAATTAGAATTTACCCCTCACAGTCTTCTTTGGAATAACTAGAACCATACTTTTAAAACTCTGTAGTAATAAAAAAGGAAGAAGGGGTAGTTTTTTTATTACATATCCCCCAGCCCGTTATAGCATGACGGAAGAGATTGGTGGCCACGGGGGGGGGGGAATATTACGAATCGAATTCCAGGATGAGATGATAAAAAGTTTCAACCATCACCAAATGTTAGTAGAATTTAGTAAAATGTATAACTGCGCATGTGAGCTTTTCACAATTGCATTTTGATGAAATCATGAATTTAACCAATTATGGAATCAATAATACATGTGAGCCATTCACATAAACAGCCACTTCAGTGTAAACTAATCCAGAAGATCAAATATCTTTGGCATATATTTATCCTATAACTCCCACCTTACATCTTGGAATGACTCACCTCCACTCCTCTTCTCTCTCTCTTTCTTTAAAAATTATTTCGCATCTTTTGGCCATTTACTATGACTTGGCTTTAAATGAGTATAATGATATCCCCTCAAACAAGATAAAAAGTGTAAATCCTTACTTTTTGAAGTTCCGAAATATAATGGATGGCTCCTGCCACTATACAATAATATCTCCTTTTCAGGATAAAGATCAATAAATACTTGTACCAAGAGTGGTACTGGAGGTTTATCCGAATTCTCGATTTGCCTTAATAGTTACAAAACTTGGACTCCGATTTCACCAACAGTTGGCAAGTTATATTTAGTTCGGTTATTTATTAATTCGGTTACCAATTTATGTCGCAACGGAATGGGATCAAGCTCACTACGTGCACACTTGCACAAACATTCGAATAAAGAATTGTATATGTCCATTGGCAGTGTACCCGAAAAACAATATATATATATACTATACTACTGCTATATAATATATATAACTACTATATATATATATATATATATATATATACTATATACTTATATGCTATTATATATATATATATAACTGCTCTCCTATGCTATAACTATATATATATATATATATATATACTATCCTTGCTATATATGCTTATATATATATATATATTTATATATATATATATATATATATACAACATAACTAACTGCTATATATATATATATATATATAACTTAATATATATATATATTTCTCTCTATACTTATATATATACTCTTTATATATAACATATATATATATATATATAACTATATATATATATATATATATATATATAAATCAGTGGCCGTTTTTCTTCTTACCTCTGGATAATAATGTGGAGTTGAGCAGCCTATGTTAAAGTAAACAAATAATTACAGCATGTATACTTTGGTCTGATGAAAATAATATAATATTAAATTTTATATGATGACCGCATGCAGAGCACGAAAAAAATCCGCTTCTAAAAGAAAAATAGCCCTTATTCTATTAGTAAATATGGTCGAATATGCAATACAATGACAGAGATCAATTGCATTCAATGTGAGAAAACAAATGTTACTCAAAAATACGCCTTACCGAACAACTAAATACGGGCTAATTTACTTACTTTTTTTTCATATTAATGCCTTTTTAACTCCGCTTCTATTAAAGGGAGAAAAATTAATATGTAATTTAGATCTTAAAACACAAGTGAATAAGTTTTAAATTTAGTTGCCTTTTTTTTCATCATAGGGGCTTTTTGTTTTATTATTATTATTATTATTATTATTATTATTATTATTATTATTATTATTATTATTATTATTATTATTATTATTATTATTATTATTATTGTGTTTTTTAAAAAGCTGAATAAAGTTATCTTTGAGATGTTAGATCAGGTATTTATTAGACATAAGTATATAAGATCTAAAAATAATATTTCAAAGTTACTGCGCAAAGTCGCTATTCCGTATATATACTATATATACTATATATATATATATGCTATTTATAAATATGGTGAAACTAAAGAGAAGTACCCACGTGATTCTAAAACTAAGATATGGGCAAGAAAACTAATAACATATATGGAATCTTACAAGAAATTTGTATGGAAAATGATTTTTTTAATATCTCCAAAACTACGATAAGTACAAGAAAACTAATAACATATATGGATTAAGCGTATGAAATTTGTATGAAAAAAAGGATTTTTTTTTAACTAAAAGAAAACTTAGGGTAAACCGCAAAGATGCAAAAGAGTCAGGGGTCTCTCGGCCTCCTTGGGGACGACGGGGGGACTTCGTCCCTCATCACCCACCGTCGGATCGAGCCCCTAAAAAAAAAATTCATACGCTGATTCCAAATATGTTGTGCTTAAATAAAAAAAAATCCCTTTTTTTCCACCACAAATTTCATACTCTGATTCAATATATGTTAGTTTGCTTGTACCTATCTTAGTTTTGAAGATAAAATATTAAAAAACAAAATAAATAATAATAAAAAAATTCATTTTCCATACAAATTTCATACGCGGATTCCATAAGTTATTAGTTTTCTTGTACCTATCTTAGTTGTAGAACAAGGATTTATATCATTCCAATTAGCGAGCTTAGGAAGCTTTTCTTCCAAAGAATTTGACGTGTGTAACATATGTAACATATGCGACATATGCAACATATGTTACACATATAATATAGGTAAAT
>JABUQX010142664.1:0-2500 GCA_015478945.1 Trachelipus rathkii
AGTTGGATGATAGTTTGATTTACTGATTTACTGTTTTAGAGTATGTAAAAACAACAATTTTAGTAAAAAATATGACTTGAATCAATAGATCAATAGATTAATAGATCAATAGATCACGGAAGGGGTGAGGAGGGCAGTTTGATTTACTGATTTACTGCTTTAGGGTATGTAAAAACGTAAATTTGTAAGTTATAAACTTAAAAGAATATAAAAATTTAATTTTTTTTTGGCATATTTTTCATTGTTAATTAAATTTTTTGTTTTATTTCTTTTTTTAATTTTTTTTAATTTAAAAAAAAAAAAATTTATTTAATTTTATTTTAAATTTTTTTAATTTTTTTTTAATTTATAATTTTTAAATTTTTTCTTTTTATCGAGGACATCATAAGAAAGATGTATACCAAGTTTCGTCATTCTATGTCAATATTTCAGGTTTGGGGGCCGGAGACCTCCCTTTGGGTGTGTACGGTTATTTAACCCCATATACAATGTGGGTACACTTATTGAAGGTTATATACCGAGGTTTCAATGAATTCAATCGCTCTTTCTAGGTTTTGAGGGGCCCAGCATCCCACATAGGGATTCATGGTCATGTAACCTCGTTAACGATTATGTTATCCCCAAACGGGGTACCAAGTTTGACAGAGATACCATGTCTCAAACTCTAACCAGGGCGTGGTGCGAGACGGTGCGGTGCGGTGCGGTGCGGTGCGGTGCGGTGAGGATTGCGGTGCGGTGCCGGTGCGGTGCAGAGCGGAGCAATGCGGGGAGATGCTGAAGGACACGCAGAAGGGCTTAAAAAACAACTCAGAAGTGATCCCCTTCGGGGATCACTTCTTCGACGTAATAATAATAATAATAATAATAATAATAATAATAATAATAATAATAATAATAATAATAATAATAATAATAATAATAATAATAATAATAATAATAATAATAATAATAATAATAGCTACAGGGAAAAGGAATACATTGTTGGAATCCTCGCACGATCGGAAGCAGCAACAAGGGCGTAGCGGCTACGCTCTAGGAGGGGACTACCCCTATATACATCCTAGCGACTTGAAATTTCGCGTGTAATGAGCTTAACACATACATAGAACATATTCCAAGTTTGAAAGCGATACCTCTAATACTTTTTGAGAAATCGCTGTGGGCGTCAAAAGGTGCGAATACTATATATATATATATATATATATATATATATATATATATATATATATATATATATATATATATATATATATATATATATATATATATATATATATATATATATATATATATATATATATTTATAATCTATATATATATATAAGGGTGTATCGTTAATATTGCGAAAAAATTCAGTATTATATTCCTTGCATAAATATAAGATAATATGTGTCAATAAACATTTCACCGAAAACGCCTCGTTTCCAAGATACAAGTTGATGAAACCTATTTAAACATTAAGTTACAATAAACAGTAAACTAAATTTGGAAAGGCAATTTACAAATTCATTCAATTTATTTAATTATAAGAATACATACATTACTGCACAGAAGAAAGTATAAAACAGAAATAGTACGAAGCAATGGTGCACTAAGGTTATAACAAATGTTGAAAATGAGCACTCCCAGCGGCAATACAGGCCTCTATTCTGCAACGCATTGATTGGTGGACACGTTCAAATATACCGTGTGTGTGCCGAATTGTGTCACAAGATGCGATTATGCGAGCCCTTAATTCTTCGGGACTTTCAACTGTTGCTGTATAAACCAAATGTTTCAGGTGACCCCACAAGAAGAAATCCAACGCTAAGGAAGCATTTTGAACTATCTTCAAATGAAAATGACGGTTTAAAAAGAATGAAAGATGTAATAAAACTAGAACTAGAAAAACGCTTTGGGAAACACTCTCAGCAGAAAAAGGCAGAAAAATTAATGTTTCTCAAGCACAACCTTCCTATATTTGAATTTCAATACTAGTGCAAAAAGTATATAATCCATTGCAAAATCTCTTTCATTGAGGTTGGAGGGTGGGGAAAAAGGTTGGTGGAGTGCATTTGAGTTGGGTCCCCGTCCCGCACCCTGGTAACAATTATATTAATATATTAAGTATACTCGAAATATATTAGGCATATATATTAGGGTGGAACGAAAAAAGTGATATATTTTTTTCCTAAACGTAATAGTTCGGAAAAGTTGCCTTTTGATATGTATGCTTTACCCTTAAAATTTGGGAGATGTACAATAATTATTACCGGTGCCCCAAGAGGTTTGATTGTAATGGTTTTTTGAAAATATGCAACAATTTTCTAATACCGTGACAGGAATTATAGTTGCCAATTGGGGTACTAATATTTAATGTAATAGTACGTAAAATGTACGTTTTAGTGCATACATGTAACCACAAAAATTTGGTCAACCTAGATAAACTTGTTCTGTTGCTCCAACAATTTCCATTTATAATTCTTTAATATTTTCATAATGCACGAAACACTTTTAACTC